>OOFE01002151.1:4255-38806 GCA_900323365.1 Monocentris japonica | reverse complement strand
CCGTTTCTCCAGTTGGAGTATTGGACATTTGTGCCATCATACCACTTCATCTGGTTATCTACAGCAGAACACAACAACCAAAGACATTGCCAATCCCTCTCACACAGCAAGCCACACAGAATTTATGTTTCACAAAATGTCACTTGATTGCAAACATAATTTAAAGCTGCACTTGGCAACTTTGTATGTTAGTGGCTCCAAATAGCAGTGAGAGGCAACTGCTTGAAAACTGAACTTCAATACCATTCGTAAACTACACACAGAGTGCTCATGTTCTGCCGTTCTGCGATCTCTTTATGCCAGAGGACACCAAAGGGACAAGAGAGGCAAAAGATCTAACATTAACAAATCCAGCTTTCTTTGGACAGAGCACTCGCTGCTGTTTCGAGGACAGTTCATATTTCACTCTTACACCTGGCACCATAATTTAATTGGGGCAAATGGGGAGAATCTACAATGTCTTAAATCATGGGCCATTCTTCTCTGCTGCAGCCCATTTTGTGATTTAAGCTGGTGAGTGTATTTTTACATAAACTCTTGCCTTGCAGCAATAGTCTTGCAGCGTAGAAGACAAAAGGATGGAGAAAGACAAGGTGTCCATAAACACAGTCACATACAGTGACCACAGATACATCTACTAAACTGAGCTTTGTAATAAAAATAGAATAGTACCAACCAATGTCATCTATGAACAGCCCCAGCCATACAAACTGAACCAGGTTTTTGAAGGGTACAAGCTGCTGCGTGACAAACTCATTCTCCTCTGCATTCCGGATGGTTAGGATGTCTGCATTTGCATCTGAAACATAAATCATCACCATCTTCATCATCCTCATTTCTACTATACATCAGTCTATTATTATAAATCTCATGAAGCAAATAGTCATAGAACAAATTTGCACACAGTCAAATCCTTACCAAGCTTCTTGCAGGTGTCATGAATCTGTCCTTTATCAAAGTGTTCCCATCTGGAGGCGACCAGCTGGAAGGAGTAACAGTTCCTCTTGAAGGGGATCCAGGTTGGACCATTGATCTTATGGGGGCACTTCACTGCAACATCCTTTGGTATAGTGGTGGTCTCCTCTATAATGTATAAGTACAAAATTCTATTTATATTGTTGTTCAAGAATGTTAGTATTTCTCTGTGGACTGTGACATTTTGACTTAAAATCAACAACTTGTTAAATCAATGTTAAAATGTAAAAAACAATAAATCAATGCTTTTCTTTCTTTGTATATCTCCCAGAGACACACGAACACTGATGCATATCAGAGAGGTCAGAGGTCAGAGCACAGGCCATCCTAAGCCATGGGTGGGTCTTATGTCTTACTCAAGATACTAG
This sequence comes from Monocentris japonica, assembly GCA_900323365.1. Lineage (NCBI taxonomy): Eukaryota > Metazoa > Chordata > Actinopteri > Trachichthyiformes > Monocentridae > Monocentris > Monocentris japonica. The sequence continues at coordinate 37,463 of OOFE01002151.1, read as the reverse complement.
AGCGGGAATGCACTATCATAGGAGATAAAACCTGTGAACTTTAAATTACAGGACTCTCTAATGACTACATTATTCAGCGTTTTGTCCTATAGGGCATCATAGTAATGGGTATTCATATATTTTTGTGGAAGAGGTCAAACGGGCTAGTTATGGCATAGCAAAGCTTTTCAACTCTGAAGAGAATGGAAGAACACTGGTCAAAAGCTAAACTCAATATTCACACTGCATCATACTCTGGCTGGAATGGATCTGAAAAGCTAGTTAAATGAAATTAAATATATGTGACGCAAATTACTTATTTATAAAATTTGCCAATATTCCTCAGAGGATTCATGAAATTCCTTAATTTTCCCTATATGGAACATTTGTTTCAAAATTCCATTCCACGAATCCACGAAAATTCCAGAATTCCACGACCAGGGGGAACCTGGAGTAGATAGTCGGACAACAGCAATTTCTGTTTTGCTGTATACTGTACCACCACTCACCATGTGGTTTGTGGCAGATAGCGCCTCCTAGCACCTCCTCACACTCCGTGGCTTTCCAGAAGCCATCAGTGTCCAGGTAGACACAGGAGCCGCTGGTGGCCTCAGAAGACCAGCGGCTGAATACAGTGTGACTGTGGTCGTTCCAGCTGTAGTGGATCCCTTCCTGGATGCATAAACCAAACAAACACACTATGAAACCTGTGTACCTGAAAAAAGTGCTGAGTCGGGATACGGCAGCCTCTGTTTAGTAGACTTACATCACTAAAGAGGCCGATCCACATGGGTGTGCGCGCACGGCTCACATGTACGGTGAGGACGGATTGCAGGAAAGTATCGGCCACACTTGCCAGGTCCATGTCACTTTCCCTGCACTGCTCTAAAGCCTCGAACCAGGTAAGATTCTTCTGAAGCAGCAGGATGGTGTGGTTGTTGATGTGGAGGGGCTCTGAGGGGACCTGGGGCTCCTCCGGCTTATCTGAGTTAGAGGGGAATTAGTAAGCCTTGCAGAACAGGAAAGAACGTCCTGTCTCTGTCACCTGAAGTATCTTGATAATATACCTCTAAAATGAACAGTTGTTTGTAGTAGCGCATGAACATAGGCAAAACATTGAAAGCACGTTTCGATTTTACTGTCCCATAGCACAAAGTGACCATAATATATATGTGTGGCTTTGATGGGATTGGTGAACAATACCAATAACTCAACAATTTCTGCTGCCTCCCCACCAACTCACATATAAATGATGGAGGACGAGACATTTCATTCTCAAGTCAAAGAAGCAAATTACGAAGCAGTATTATTATTACAGTATTTTGCATGGTGATATATTACCCCTTCCCTGGACATCTCTGTTGGAGCTCTGCTCTAATTAGCTAGCTTACTCACCTCTATTGTAAAATTAGGCTTTATTATTTGTGTCATTACAGGCCACTGTAAGCTGTGCCACAGGCCTGTTGATGTTGCAATTCCCCAATAGAGGTTGATAAAAGTCAGATTACTAATTGCCCATTTATTTTTTTTTGCATAGAGTCTTGAGACGTGTCAGTATACTAAAGTGACTTGTTAAGATAGACAGGTTTTGCAGTGTAATCAGATTTGATAAACTGGATGATATTGTAAGCAGCACCATGCCTGTGGTGCCCATTACAGTGTTGGTGGTAGTGATTTACCTGCATAGTGCTGGCAAATGGCCACATATTGCTGCTCAGTGCAGCTGCTGTAGTCCCAGGTACCAATCATGGCAGAGTTGGGGCTGTTGATCATAAACACACACAACTCCATCTTCTCTGGAGTCTCTCCAAAGTTCTACAAACAAAAGCAAATAGCTGAAAGACTGCACAACATGGAGGAACATGAGCAGCAATGGAGTCCTGAAATCTTTACACAAAGTTTTGTTACTAAAAAGATTTTATTACTTAAGTGGAAGTAAGAGTACTACTTTAGTAAAACATGAACTTAAAGGTTCTGAAGCACTTGGTTATTTTGAACAAATATAACATTGTCCATTCTCCAAATTGCAATGTATTTGAGTGTGAGCTACTGTAGGCCAATGCTAGTGAACTATTAACTACTGACGTATCTGTAATGAAGTAGCAGAGGAGCTTTCCAGCTGTACTTGTTGACTGGATTAACATTATGCATGGTAAAACATAACACAATACTCTTACTCTGAGGTTAGCGTGACTGCAAAATTGTGAATGCAGAATTGAAAGGAAGGGGAACTTACACCACGTATAGGCCTGAGCATGCCATGAAGCAGGAGGTTAAAATTCAGGAAGGAGACAGGGCTTTTATCCAGCCATTCTGCCTCATCAGTTTTGAGTTTCAGACCAATCCATATCTTCTGCATTTCCGGCATGTCCCGCAACAGAGTGGTGATAAAGTCTGAACACACATACAATTAAAATAAATATTGGAGGAGTTCATGCTTTTTCATTCTAATGAACCGTATTTGAAATCTGGCGAGCCATTGGTGTAAATAAGTATGTTTGTTGGTTAACATAAAAGATTTAAAGGGGATTAAAAAACAAGATGAGGCATGTGCCAGGTAGTCATGTGAGTCATGATACTTTGCCATGTTCATTAAATGTTGTACTAGAAGAATAGCTGGGTAAATGTCCTCACCTTGCTCCACCTGGTCAGATATAGTGACCAGAGTTCCCCTCAGGGACTTGCATTCCTCACTAGCATCCTTGAATGGCAAATACAGACCGGGCTTCACCAATGTGTAGCACTGAAAAATACAGGCCAGAATCAAAATCACTTAAGACAAGTGTGTTTATGTTTACACACAGATACACACAGAGATTTGTTGTGAGACACCAGTAGGGTATACTCTCATCCCTAGCTTGCAAATGCCCAACAAAAGGATCCCAAGGTAATGCGTTATTAAATGTTGGTCCATAAAACTAAACAAACTAAACAATAATTTTGTGTTTCTGTTAACTCGTTTGTATGTTTAAAATGTCAAATGAAGACCACTTGGCAATGTGATACAATATTGATTAAGTACCTCTCCCCAATCTTTCTCCCCTGCTCGCTGCAATATGCTCTTATCTTAAAGTTATCTGTTTATCCCCTCCACTTAACTCTAATTTCTCTCATTCATTTTCCTAGCAGTTCAGTAAATGATCATGCTAGAAAATATACAAAAATATTGTCAGGTCACAACTGCTCTGACGCTCCACTCCTTTATTATTGGGCATTTATAACGTTGGTGACCTAAGAATGTATCCTTATTCTACCATTGCACTCATTGTGAGTCACTCTGTCTAAGAGCCAGTGTATACAATGTGCATGCAGTGCATTGTGTTAGTCAGACCTTATCTCTAAAGGCTAAGGAGCCGTTTTCACAGGGAAGACCTCCGGCATGAGGTTCCAGAGGATTTCTCTCCACTGATGTGATGTTGTGCCTCTCACACACAAAGGGTAGTTGCCGCTCGCAACCGTACTCATACTCTGTAAGTGAATATATGACAGCAGTGTGTGTGAGTAAGAGACTAAAAGCATGCCTGACATTCAGTTGATCAACGTCAAATCAAGTAATCAACCTTTTCTGCACTCTTTCTGCACCAGAATATGTACGCTAATAAGCTCAGCTGTATAGACAGAGTGATGTTTACTCACCCGGGAAGAGGTTTTCAGGACTGATAGAGGTGCATCTGCCCAGGAAAACTGAATGATAGAACTGCATCTGGCTGAACCTGGGACATAAAGAACACATGATTTCGATCAACATCTGTGCTCGTAACATCATATTTTACTGATCATATAAGGATATGTGTAAGTAAGTAAGAAATATTTGATAGAACAGCCTGAATTCTTGGCGGCATGGATTCAACAAGCTGCCCTTCTGCACACCACAGTTGCTGTTATTGGAGCATTTGTGGCCTTTCTGTTAGCTTGAACAAGTCTGCCCATTCTCCTCTGACCTCTCTCATTAACATTTGACCACAGAACTGCCGCTCCCTGGATGTTTTTTGTTTCTTCACTATTCTCTGTAAATTCTAGAGACTGTAGTGCTTGAAAATCCCAGGAGGGCAGCTGTTTCTGAGAAGCTGGAACCACCACGTCTGGCACCAACAATCATACCACAATCAAAGTCACTTAGATCACCATTCTAATGTTTGGTTGAACAAAAAACTAAACCACTTCATCATGTCTGCATCCTTTATATATAGAGTTGCAGCCACATGATTTGCTGTTTGGAGGAGCAGGCTATTGGTATTAACGAGCAGGAGTACCTAATAAAGTGGCCGGTGAGTGTATGTGTGTATGTGTCTGTGTTGCTTTACGTCATGGGGAAGAACCGCCCAGGCCGTCTCATGTCAGCCCACCAGCTTTGCTTGGGAGAAGTGGACACCTGTTGAACAGCATCACAAGTCTTAGCATCACATTGTGGATTAAATTATAATGTACCTAAAAGCTAACATATGCCAGTAGGTGGATGCTTTTATCTAAAGTGCCTGACAATACCAGGAGCGGGTACACTTTTGGCATGGGTGGCCATAATGGAAATCAAACCTTCCTTACTATGTCAGGCCATAAACTACCTTGTCCAGAGCAATCCATGAAATGCCCAGATTAGGAAGTAACACTCTGTAGTGTATTTAGAGCACTACAGTCGTCAGTAATGACTATGTTAATAGATAGTACACCCTATATAAGTCAAGCCTGTCCTTATTATGTCTAGCTCTTCACTAATTTGATGTGCCTCGACTGATTTAAACTCACCTCGACCTGCCACTTCGACTCTGATCTTTATACCACTAGATTCACTTGACAACTCTACTGAAGTTCCCCCTTTGAAATAGTAACTTATAAGTAATTTTCTTTCTACAATATTGTACAGAAATATATTGTAATATTACTTTAATGTTGTTTGTGACTGCAAACCCAGTGTGCTATTCAGTTCTCATACAATTTTATTCCATTCCTATGAGCCTGTCATGATCTGGTCAGATATAGTTTCCTGTTGTTTACCTCTGTTAGGTGCTGGTGGATCTGTCTGGCAGCAGTGAAGCTAAGCGGTTCAGCCAGTTTGCTACCATTCTCACTGCAAAAGAGCTTAGCCTCCTCAAATGTCAGCTTTGGTTCCGTCACAAACCAAAACTCCCGGTCATCTACAAAGACAGACGTCGCATGATGTCCACCTGAAAAACAACGGACAGCAGCGTAAAATCTTTGCACAAATACGCACAGATGAAATGCTACCATTTATAGCTTTTCTGAGTAAAATTCTGGCCACTGATAGATCCAAATTTTGGAGTACAGAGAAAATTATATTCATAGACTCAATTATGTTCAAAACCACCTTACCAGGATTGTACCAGTCAGGGTTATTTGGTGTCTTTCCTGTTGAAACAAGCAAATAATATATTAGCAGCAGAATATGACCATAATGGCATAATAGAATAGAATAAGAATAATAGAATATTATGGCATAATATTTCAGTATTATTTAGAAGCACTTGGACAAATCTTTATTTTATCACTTCACTACTGTTTTACCACTGTGCAAATAAATCAACTAAACTAATTAGACAGGCTATTATGTGACCGCCAAATGCCAATGACATCTAGGAAATAACAAGTCTCTTTAATTAACCAGTCTCTATGAGAGATGCAATGTTGTAAACAACATTGTAGTGTTTTGCCATGTAATCTTACCCCGGGGTATTTGGCAGACCCATTCTAGTCTGGCATCACAGTGGAATGGTGTAGCATAGAAGGGCTTGGGTGGGAAGTCGTGGAGCAAGAACACAAACAAGTGTTTCATGCTGCTTTTCATTGTCTGATGAGGACAGAGATCATGGGAATTAAATCTTAGCATATATATTATCACAAGAAAAACAAACAAACAAACAAACTAAAACAAACATGACACTACTAGATCTCTTAATCCCTCTGTCTGCTGATAGCATAAGATAATTAAGACATCCCATGTCTTGTTGCTATCTATGTAGTGATAGTTTAAGTAGAGTGAACTTCGATTTCAAACACAATCACTGATGCAAGCAACCTAATGAGTGCAAGGGCCAAAGCCAGATCAAAGCCAGAGCTCCCAGACAACAACAAAAATACTCCTTGACCAGAGAAAAATCTCATGGCACCCCATGACATTCTGTCATGGCCTTCTGTCTGGAAAGTGGTATCATGGTGGGAGGGAAGTGATCAACAACATTGTGAAAGGTCAATGAAAGAGGAGACCGTATCATCATGGTCAGTCAGAAATGGCTGTATGACATGTGACAATGTCCACTTGATATGACACAAGTCCTCTCAACATGTGTTGCAACACAGTTCTGACTAGTTGCGATGATAATATTGTCTATTGCATTTCCCTTCCCAGGCAGCATGTTGGAAAAGAGGGGGCAGACTTCAGCTGTAGCATTTCTCATGACCACCCAAAAGCAGCTGAGCAAATCCCCTTGATTCACAGATTGGGCTGTACAGATCCATCCAGCCCACCTTAAATGCAGCGCAGTTCCGATTGTAGGCATCGTCCTCATGGAAATCTTGGTGTAAAATACCCATAGACACCTGTTGCAGAGACATAAAAAAGACATTACACTCTTACATGTCTTTTATAAAGATGTAATGAATCATAAGAAGCCATCTCTACAAAAGAGTTAAAGAGGACCTAGAGTCCTATAGAGCCGCAGGGATGTGCAACAAGTCATTTAATTCAATATTGAGTCTAAAATTTTTCACTCAACTGAAAAATCTGCCAATGAAGAAAGATAATTCTACTTGTATCTGATGCAGTTTGACTTGTTTCAAGAATTTTGTAGAATCAAGTGAAAATGTCTTGGAATAAGACAGATCACTCCACTAGCATCAAGATAATGTTACTTGATTTGCATTGGAAACAAGTGAAATGATATCACCCCATTTGAAGATTTTTTTTCACTTTTTTTCCAGAAAAAAAAAATGGATTTTAGGAATCAAAAAGAATCAAAAATAAATAATTTATAAAGATGCATATATTTTTTGCAATGTGTTAGTTGTGTACTCACAGGTCTGCCATCACTCCACTCCCAGGAGCGGTCTGCTGGGTTCCTCCTGTTCAGCCCTACCCAGAAGAAACGGTTATCACTGGAACAAGGACAACAGGAGAAAAAAAACATGGTCATTCATCACACTTTATTGACTGATCCTGATTTTACAAATCTGAAGAGTTGAACGATGTCAAAGAAAGGGGGAACGGAATAAGGTTTCTCTGAACTGTTGAGCAACTCCAAAGGGATGTTAGCACTTTATTATAGGATAGTAGGATAGTGTTATGTATGTAACTCACAAGCACACATACACAGACTTTTGCGTGATGTGTGTGTATGTAGGGGTGTATCAATATTATAAACAGATTTAGTGCTATATCAGGAATGAAGTTTAAAAAATGAAGCTGGCTAAGGTGCATACCATGTACCACCAATGTCCTGGATTTAAATCCGGCCAAGGACATTTGTCACATGTCCTCCTAACCCCCCTTTCCCTTCCTGTGTGTCTCTACTGTAGACTATCAAATGAAGGCAAAAATGCCACAAATATCTTGAAAATTAAGTTAAAATTTAAATGTCAAGTTGCCTATGACTGAACAGGGTCAGATGTTGGTTTTCCTTAATATGTAGGGTTGAATGGATGAGGAATAAAGAGAACAAAGTCTTCTTAGTTTGGCATGAAATTCTGAAATTGATTTGTTGTTAGTGTTACTACTAAGACTACAAAATAAAAACAAGAACAAAAACAAGTAAACATGTCGTCCCCCCAGGAATGATGCAGGCACTCAGTAACAAGATGCATCATCCCTCTAAGTTTCATCAATATCAGACTGGTGGTTTGAGATATCAAGTTTGACAGATGGACAGACATAGCCTGATTTCATTGCGTGGGGTACAAAAATAATAATGTACAGTTATAGTGCTTCAAAAATAGATACATGCCTTTGTGTGTGTGTGTGTGTGTGTGTGTACCTGATGGTGTCTCTCATGATGTAATGTAGGGCCCTCATCTCCTCCTGCTGTGTGAAGCTGGGCAAGTTGGCCCCCAGAGCCTGACAAAACCTCTCAGCTTCCTCCCAGGATCGCTTCCTGCTCAGCCTCTCCTCATGGAACACCTGACAAGGTGAGGCACAGTTCACAATAGCCAATGAAAACTGCCCTCTCCAATCAGACGAACAGTACTATTGCTGTTGATGGGGGTCTACACACACCTTGTAGCAGTATTTGATGTTTGGTCTGGACGTCCATCCTTGAGGACACGTTATGTTGAGGTCTGGCTCTGGTTCAGGGGGTGGTGGTGGAGTGATGTCTCTCTTACAAATGGTGCCAGCTTTAAAAATGGTACAGTTCTTCACTTCCCAATTGCCCAGGGGTTCTGCTGTGGACATTGCCACGCAACCCCCGTCCTGAGCTGAAATACACATACAGGTAGATATAACACAAAGACAGCAATCACATTATACAAATAATAAGACACACATACAAGTATGAGAAATAAACAATCCAAAACACAAACCTGTTCACATTGAGACACAGATCAAAAACACACATATGTCTGTTAGGTACTTGTGGATTTGTCTGGCAGCAATAAAACTAAGTCTATACTATACTAGGTCTATACTAACCTGGTTCAGACCAGCCCCAGTTGGTGTATGTGACTTTAGGCTGAGCTCCATCCTGGTTCAGCCACTGGTACTCCCCTATGTTCTTCATGTCCTGGAGCCCTATCCAAAAATACTGAGTTTCCACACCGATCTGCTCCCCAAGCAGACGGTTGATAAAAGCCTGCTCAAACCTGGAAAGAACAATAAAATGAGTGAATTTCCCTGCTAAAACAGACAGGACAGTTAAAATAGTGTTATGGTGACATATTGAGATGAAACATAATTGCTTTGACTGTCTTTCTTTAGAAATACAGCTTTTCTTTTGAAATGGTACCATGAAAGCATTTATGTGGGCAACTGAGGGGAAAACAAGTGACAAGTATCAAGTGCAAGAATCACTCTTTGATAAAACAGGAGTGTCATCAGTTGAACAAATGCATACCTGTTTCTTATAGTGATGTTACAGTGATCTTTGAAGGACACTTTCTTGGGGTTCACTTGATAGCAGGAGTTGCCATGTCTCCTCCACCCCTGAGGGAAGGAGAGTTGTAGGACTTTGAGTGTGGACCTCAACCATAGAACCTCCACAGGTTTAATCTCTGGCTCAATCAGTTCAACAAATATCTACTACTAATATGTATTATCTTATTCAAAGGTACTGCAAAATACTGCAGATCTCCCTTGGAAAACATAAAAGCATACATGTAAAAATCAGGTCATGTTGACGACAACACTTACACCCTCAGGTGGACATCTGGCCTCTGTCGCTGACTCCCTGACCTCTCCTTTCTTCTGACACATGAAAGGTAGTTTTTCACTGCAATTCCCAACCCTCCAACCATGAGACTGGGGAAAAAGTACTCAGGTTTGATTTCACAGACCCAAAAATAACAAACTGTAACAAGACAAGCACAAACACAATCTAGGCAAACACACACACACACACACAGGGTACAACCCAACAAGCAGTATTTGATGGGTAGGGTTGCAAACGCACATGCGTGCACACACACACACACACACACACACACACACACACACACCTGTCCAGAGTAGAAGACACAGCTGGGAACCTGGGTAGGCTGGGAGGGCTGCTTTGGGCCCCAGTAAGTGAAGGTGACAGGAACCTGGTCAGCCCACTTGAAGACAGTGGAGTTCATGTCTTTACTGATCAGACCAATCCACACATCCAACAACTGTCCATCTGATGGACAACAACACACATGCTCACATCACTTTAAGGAAACTTTTAAGCTGTAAAATGAAAATACATTTGTGTCAAGAATTTTCTAGACTCAACTGACATGATCTCAATACTAGTGGTGTGATCGGCCTTATTTCAAGACAATGTCACTTGATTCTACAAAATTCTTGAAACAAGTCAAACTGCATTGGGAACAAGTGAGATTAACTCATGCCATTGCCAGATGTTTCACTTGTTTTAAGAAAGGTAAGATTTCCAGACTCAATACTAGGTTAAATGATTTGCTTTTTTGGCAGTATGTACAGCTAGTGAACTAGGATATGAGTGATCTACCTGCATGGAAACTAGTGCTAATCATCTCCTTGCTGTCCAAGGAGTGGAGGCTGGCCAGAGAACCTCCCGGTCCTCCCTGGGTGTTTTCACAGTGCAACTGGGCATCCACAAAGCTCTGGGGCTCATCCTTCTCCAACCTGTAGCACCAGCCACTCCATGGGACCCAGCCTTGCGCACACACTGTATCATTATATACAGAAGACTCTGTAAAGAGGGAGAGAGAGAGAGAGAGAGAGCGCAAGCGATAGAGACAGAAAGAGAGTGAGAGAGAGGAGAAAAGGCTAGTATCGATTCTACATCCAATGTTGAAAGAACAAAGCCACAACATCAAATACAGCATGTCACATTTTGTTTGGAATATGACAGCTAACCAACCTGTAGTTGCTGTGTGAGAGGCATGCTTCTTACAGATGTATGGCAGCCGTTTGTTGCATGACTCAGATTCATAGTTTTGTTTAGAGTTCAGAACTCCACAGTCTGATTCGACAAGCATGGAGGTGGATGGCATTCCTGTCAAACACAAACACACATACACACTGTTGTTCCTCATTCAGACGTCCCCATACAGGTAAATCCATTCCCATCAAAGGGGTGATTACTTGTCATACTAAAGCTGTCATTTACTTTATTACTTGCCCTGTGAGAAATCATAGGCAGGTAAAACAAGTAGTGAACTAAAGACACAGATTGCTGAACACCACCATGTTGTAGGTATTGAGAGGGTTATCATCTAGAAGAAGGCATTCTAGATAAACTACTGCTTAAACAAGAGGCCTGTTTTTTAGTGTGCAGTACTTTTCTTTTTGCCATTACCAGCACCTCATTAGGACACAGGTGTGTTTATCTTTCTTTCAATTGAATATATGGCAGCACAGTCTCTAGGCATCTTTCCAGATTCAGCTTATCGATTTGATTTCAGACATAAAATGAAACCGAAAAACAGTCTTTATGTTGCAATAATGGTTCAACATATTGCTGTAACTGTAATACACAATGCGAATTGGCCTTTGACTCATTGTGAGTAATAGCCATAAAGAGTCAGTATTGGACTGGATGGCTGCAGTAACCTTGTAGGACAGAGAGCAGAGTAAGGACAGTGTGGCAACACTTCCCCTCTGACACAGAAACCAGCACAACAAATTACAATACCTAGAAGGCTTTATAAAGCGTTCCATTCAGTACCATTAATGGGTTATTCAACAACAGTAACAATCCCAATGTCATTCTGTGTCCAATAACCAGTCGCAATGAGCTTGTTTACAACACTAGTCTCATTGTTTCTCTGACTGACACTGGGTCTCAGTTTATGGAAAGGAAGCAACAAGAGCAGAGCTCTACCAGTAGGGCTGAAAAATTAAGTGAAAAAATATTGAAATCCCAGTACTGACTGCTGCAGTTATCCAGCAAGAAAAGATCGCAAAGGATGCAGTTCATTTCCTAGACGAAAAGGTGTTTCAGACAGCTTCCCAAACAAGGTATTCTAGGGTTATATAGAATCTATGGCCTACATGCATGTCAGAATCCCAAGCATATTGGCATCCAATTTTCTCTTTCGAAATTTGTATAGGTGCTGAAAGAGAAATATGTAGAAAAGTAAGTGTCCACATGTCTCACAATTCCTATTGCAAACACAATAGTAAAAATAGCAATATGATTTTTTGTTTGTATTGTACAGCCCTTTCTACCATGACTGGGCCTAGCTCAATGCTTCTCAACAGGTGGGCTGTGACCAAAATGTTACAGAACCCTTCTGAGAGGGTCTCAGACATGCATTGATGAAATGATTATGAAATGATTATCTTCAATTTGTAGATAGGTATCCCTTTTTCAAAACACAAAAAAATACAAAGATAACAATCATAAATGGGGCAAGAATTAAAACTAACAGAGGGGAAAGAAAAACAATGACACCTCAATCATCACAAAAATGTGTGTCTCACCTGATTCCCAGCTCACATAGGAGAGGGGGGAGCCATCTGACCATTGCCAGCCCTGAGAGGGGTCCAACTGGTGAAGGCCTATCCACATCTTTTCAGGCATTGTGTCCAGGCCATCCACTACTACACCACGCAGACATCACAACACACACAACACAACAGCACAAGGAATGCAGAGAAAGAAAGACAATATGAGCCAATAAGCCAATTCTACCAGTGAATCTAACATAATAAAACAAATCTTTATCAATAACTGAACAGCACATGACTACATAAGCACACCACAATGGACAATAGCACTCTACTGCTGGTATCCAGCGCCTACTGTCATATAGTTTTCAGATTTTTAACAGAAAACTGCATCATGTAGTGATCTAATTAGGTCACAAGCTTTGTATGAGATAATGCTAAGTAAATATAAATAACACTGTTTAAATGTCACTTCATATTGGAAAGTGACTGTCTCCACCTCAAAGCCTTAAATTTATGTTGATCAAAACAATACCAAAAACATTTTTGCCAATTTCTAAACTTGAATTTTTCAATAACATCTTGATATCTTTTAAATGAAAGTTCAAAAATTATGTTCTATTTTGTGGATCTTATTAAAACTGGAAACTTTTCAATATTAATTCTAAATGACTATAATTTGCAAATAATCAAGGTCAGTTTTTAAAAATGTTCATTACAATGGGAAAATTCATTATAAAAATCATAGATTTTTTACTGTTTAATCTCAGCTTTTCTTTCTATTACAGTCGTGACTAATGTTTGGAAAGGGACTAATGTTTGGAAACTCTGCTACTCTGCCCTGGCTGTATTCTTATTTATACTAAGAGTGCAATATTCTCTAGAGCTGTATATATTTCTGTTAAAATATTTTTTATATTTCCTTCTTTGTGCATGCTTGATGGTATTGCAAAAACAACAGTTGCGTGTGTGGGTGAAGTTTCCTTGTATCAACTGGCACACAATCAGATCAAAGACCAGCTGTGTGGAGCAGCACCCTGCTGCGCAACTCAAAGAGCTTCCAGTGAGAGAGTGGGGGAGAGGGGGAGAGGGGGAGAGAGCGAGAGAGAGAAACAGAGAGTGGGAGGCTACTAATGTCGCTCTTAGTGTGTGTATAATAACGTGTGTATAAGGACACTGCTCACAGTGAAGTCCAAACAGGAACTGTAAAACCGTTCACCAAAAGTCATGATAGTTTGTCCCAGTACAACCCAGTCCAACTCATCATCCTTTATCCAAAAAGTCAGGCGCTTTAACCACAAGTGAAACTGACTGGCGTTAATTAAAGCAAAACCGTCAACCGGTTCGGCCTGTTTATGGGAACTGCTGTTGCTCTAACCACACCAGTTTCCTAAGAATTTGCTGCACTTCCTAGCAACTGATATAAAGCTCTGAATGCAGAACATGTGACATCCTCAAGACACAACAATTAAGATGAAAATATAGAAAAGCAAATAATATTATTACCCTTTTATTACTGTAAAGATGACTCACTCAAAATAACTGATGGGACATTCAGAACTTATTGAGGGTCAAGGCTGAAATGCAGCCCCACAAAACCGATAGATTACATTTGAAATTTTGCTATGCGTCACAATTTCATTTTCACTTTACAATTTCAATTTCATCATACACCTATTTTAGCTTCCCTACACTGGTTGAATTGCTTTAAAGATTTTACTGATAACTTTTAAGGCACTGCATGGTCTGGCCTCCAGCTACATACCAGGGTCCTCATTACAGAAACTTCCTAAGTCTGAAATCCTATCTTATCTCAGTTTACATTTATGACATTTATCTTAACTTAGGATAGGAATTTAACTATTACAGAACCGTCCTAACTGAAGAATTTCTTAGTTAGGAATCCTAAGTTAGGGTGGCATAGACCCTGTCCTAAATTCAAAATAACTGCCAAAAATGGGAGCAGGTCTGTATGGCAATGACAATTACGATGGGGAACAACATGAACACCGAAATATTATGATTGAAAGGCTACTCAAACCGTATGATGACACTTTAAATTTCCTGGACCATGTATTAATGGGTATATATCGACTGCCAAGACAATTCATTTTGAAATTTTCAAATCTTTATCCTGGGCCGATAACTGGGAAGAAAACCTCTGATCCTCAGGTAGGACAGTCCTGACCGTTCCAAAGTCCAGGCTAAGGTTGGGCCAGACTTTTACCGGATTTGGAGCGCCCTCCGTGAGGAGATCAGGCTAGCTAAACCAGTTTTATCTTGTAAAACTCTTCCTAAAAACACTTGTATGAACAGGCTTTTATATGTGTCTTTTATTTTATCGTTTAACTTGTATTCTGTTTTACTTTGTAGAACCTGTGTTTTGTATTTTTTCTATTTTATTGTATTTGAATCTACCTTGATTTTATTTTTTGCAGTTTATGACTCTTTGCCTTTTCTTATACTGTAAAGCACTTTGTAACATTTGTTTTAAAAAGTGCTATACAAATTAAGTTTATTATATCATATAAATCTAGCCCAGTAGAAATCCTTCTTAAAGGATTTTTGTTCAGAGGAGGGAGTTACTGAGAACCAATTAAAAACTATTGCCTATCATACCATTAAATGCAAATTCCATGTCATGAAAAATCTAACAGAGTCAGAAAAAGTTGAACCAAAACAGCATAGCACTATTACAAGTAAATTAGCTTTTACTGCAAATTGAATCTGGTGTAAGAAATCATCTCATAGCCTTAGCCCTGCTCTAATACCATGGACAAGATTTTTTTTAAGTAGGCTACACTTTCACTTTTAGACTGCTAGTGTGTTAGTAGTGAAGGGCAGTCAGTCAGTCTTACAGATGCTGGAGGAGAGGTCCTCTGGGCCAGAGAGACTCAGCAGATCAGCTCCCTGACTACGACACGAATCCAAAGCTTCCTGCCAGGTCACTGCTGCACTGGGAACAAACTCATAGCAGGATTCCCCTTGCAGCCCCACAAACAGAGTTTGGCAACCTTCCTCTGTGAAGGCAAAGACAGAGTTTGAGTGTGTGTATGTGTATTATTCAGTTCTGTTGATCCTGGATGTGTTCTAACATTTTTTATCAGAAAAAAAAGAAAGAAGATAGCCTGAGTGCATTCATTAGATGGTAGACATTTTAGGTCACTGTTATCAAAGATCCTGGAAAATAACCAGCTGTGCCAAAGTGAAATGGATGGGACAAATTTAGATTTACTTGCATTCACATTAATACAAATCAGGAAATTCTAAATCGTATTGAAAATTGCTTAGTGAATGTTTCCACAGTCAATATAACAACAAGCAAAATGGCTAAGAATGATGAGAAGTAATGAAATACAACATACCAGGTTTTAGACAGTGTCCCATCTTTCTGTCTGTGTCATAGTCAGAGGTGGTGGCACACCAGGACAGTCTGGGGAAATCTTCATCTGGGAGGCAGCTGTGATGCCAGCTGCTGTTGTAGAGGAAGGGGAACTCACAGGGAGCACCAGCAGAGTTTCCATTTGTGGTGTGGATAACTACACAGAGGGAAGAGAAGAGACAAACATTTAGACCTATTACAAGCCTCTGACGTTCACATCACTTGAACAGTAGAAAGTGAATTGAGAGGTGGTGTATTGTGCACAACACCAAACCGCCTCTCCATCTCATGACACACAAACACCAGACTTGTGGAAAATTTCCATAACATGTGACCAAAAATAAACAAAGGCATGAATGAGGTGACCATTTCTTGATTTGTGGCAAACAAATTCCAACAAAAGAGGATCTATACATAATTTTGGTTTAGCTTCGTTTAATTTGCACATGTGAATGATGAAACATTCAACATCTAACATCCAACCTAGATTTCCACATAAGCAACTTCACCCTAAGTAGCACAAGCGATAGTTACATCACATCCTCTCTATTGGTAAATAACAGGAGTGAAGAAGACTCAACATGGAGAAAGAGTATAACAAAAACAAAATGTAGAGACTACAAGTAAGGGAAATTAAAATCAAATCATGTGGAAAGTGAGACTGTGGCTGTGAGTGTGTTTGTTCCCAGAGAGAAAAGAGGCAGAAAGGAGAAACTGTGCTGTGTTACTGAAGGAAAACAATTCAATTAGATTTTATTTGGCAGGTTCTAAGTCTGAAAGATGTTCCAAGTGATTCACAAGAATGTGTTGACTTACTGAAAGACACTACAGAGGAGATTTCATGAAATTCAATTCAAATCTGATGCTTTACAAAGTACAGATAGACCTTATGTTGAAGATGCAGGGGTTTGAAATGAAATGTAATGGAAACAAAAGCGAAAGTAAGCTTTCATAGCGCCATGAGTCACACCTATTTGCCATTTATTAACACCTGAATCTAACAAACGGGAACAATGGTAGCCACTCAACAATCAAACAGCATACCAGGAGGAATTCTCCCAAAGTACCTAAGACAGAGATTACTCCACAGTTTACAGTTCTGATGTCCTCAGCTCTTTAGTCTTAAACGTAGGCCTATCCCTTCAATTGTAATCTGACACACTCTGTATTTTATGTTAAATAACACACAGGACTAACGACACGCAGAGACAAAAACTAACAATCAAGCTCAGGTCACCACGCACACCAAGCACTAGTCTCACTATGTAAGAAACAGTTTATGTATGTGTCACAAAACCTAGTGGAGGCTATAAATAAAGGGGTGTAAAACATCATGAAGTGAGGGGAAAATTCAGCTTCAATTCAGAAAGTGGATTCCCTGACAAAATTTGACACATTACGTTCAACATTACATTCACACCATATTTAACACACTAAATTCAATCCTTTCGCTAATGACTGGGAATTCTCCGCAGTCATTAGTCACTCCTCAGACCTCCTCAGTCATCAGTAATCGACTGCTTGAAGCACTTTATCTCTGCTGAGAACTCTGTAAGCAGTCTCTCCCTCACTTAAGAGAAAGCACACTCACCACGGTATGGCCGCTGGCAGATGTTGTCCTGGGATCCATCTCTTGTCCAGGTATCGACAGAGTCCCGCTTGGCACTGACTTTGCCGCTGCTAACTGCCAGGCCCATCTGGTAAACAGTGTAAACAGCCCCTTCCAGGCAACGCCACCACAGCATGTGGTTGGCCCCTTTGGAGCCACAGTCAAACAGGGACAAAGTCTTGGACCGTACCTCCAACCCCAGGCAGAGGGACGTGTTTACATGGAAGAGCCGGTGACCCGACCCCCATTTCCACCACTGGAGCCCGCTGTTAGTGTCACAGGGAGCAATGCCCACACCCGCTGAGGCCTCTGCCACCAAGCACTTCCCTGTGCCTGTATGCTGGATGGTAAAAGCATCGCCGTCTGTGATGACAGAACAAACAGAGCAAGCATCAGTGTCCAAAAGGATGTAGCTAACTTTACCCTGACATCATTTCTATTTTGTCTTTAGTTTCCAATCAAGATCTAAGTTGAGTTCCATGTTAAGGCTACAATTTAAAGGGCTTACATTTACACTACTGAGATTACCGACTGAGATGTTGCATTGGCAGGACTGACCATAAACCAAAATTGGTTAAAATGGCTCAAATTAATAGTATTACATGGGAGTGGCTTGATGCACAGCAAAATATTCCACATACAGTAGTTGATGGAGCATTGGACATAATAACGTGGACAGTTAGGGATGATTACATCAAAATATGAAGGAAACTATATCCAAGCAGAATAAAAACGCCCACAAATGTACAGCCAGGGTCAGTCACTCAAAATGTTGATGATTTACTTGAAGGACAATACTTTCCAAATAAAATATTAATATTAAAAAATATTACCACCTCCACTTTAGGATTGCAGTCAGTTAGGCCAAT
The DNA here is from genome assembly GCA_900323365.1 of Monocentris japonica. Classification (NCBI taxonomy): domain Eukaryota; kingdom Metazoa; phylum Chordata; class Actinopteri; order Trachichthyiformes; family Monocentridae; genus Monocentris; species Monocentris japonica. The sequence goes on along the minus strand of OOFE01002151.1, from coordinate 19,566 downwards.
ATAGTCTACTGAACATTAGGTATGGCCTATTCTGAGTGTTCATAGATAACCAATATGTAACAGGTATAAGCCACCCATGGCATGCAGAGGGCTACTGTGGAGGGAGGGTGACGATGAGTATGCAATTTAGTTGCCCTGTGAAATGTAGTATGGTATGAAATATATAGTGGAATGGTAACAATGTCAAATTAGTAAATAACTAGCGTTAAAAGTCTATCTTTCTCCACTTATATTCTAAATCTAGCACATTTATATTGTCCTCGGTAAGGGACTAGATTCACTAACGTTACCGTTTGTCAGGTTTCGCTTTTGCTCGATGTTAAACCAACTGAGAAATTTGTAATGCGGAAATGCCTTTTCCCTCGTTGGAAATATAAGATATGGCATTTAAACTTACCAGAACTTCCAGCCTGTGAACAAGTTCCAAAGGAAATTGTTCTCTCCCACACAATCAACAAGCAAAGCCAAAGTGTTGCTTTGGGTATTTTCAACATGGTCATAACAAAGTCTCTTTTTCAGATTCATACAGAATATGCCTCCCGGAGAGTTGAGCTGTGAATGTAGGCCAATCGATATTTGAACTCAAAACCGAAAATGATCATCCAACTAACCCAGTTGTCTACCAACTGTCAACTGCAGCCCCGAGTCCCGTTCTGACGGTTGTCAAGTCAACCAGTATAAAACATGACTTCCTGTTAGAACTTTCAAACTAAAATTCCTATTTCAGACTAAAACCCCTAAAACTTCTGCCCATAACGTGCGTTGCAACCAAAGGCCGAAAAATAGCTTTGGGTGCACAACAACTTGAAACTCCACCCACCTCAATACAAGCCAATGAGACCAAGACATATCCTCTATGTGCGTGTCAATGAACATTTTAATGTAATTTCCTCTAATTTATTTATTTTTTTCTCATTTTAAAGGTGGGCTAACTACACTTCTTCTATGTGCTCCCCTTATGGTGATTTTTTAAATCACTATGCATTCTTGTCTAGTCTATGGGTGCAACGTCTGTTTTCCAAACGTGACAAATTTTACTTTCATTTTGAAGGCAAAATCACTTTACTTCCGGTGTTGGTCTTTTTTTTTTTATATCTGACTTGGCGCAGCTGGTTCTGACTGCTACTAACTACGTTGGTAACTTTCACATTCCCTGATAGCCTATCATTACTTACACACAAACACCGCCCGCTCGGTTGTTTTCGTCTACCGAAACGAACGCATACAGTTTCATTCGCAGTTACGTCGCAGTGTAAGACCCCACCCCACCGAACAAATGTCAACAATATAACATCCTAGTTTAATTTCGAAACAGTATTGTTCTAAATTATAAATAACGTTGCTTCTCTATGTCAGATGCTTTCAGAGCAACTGCTATAACTCCCACAAGCACTTTTTCCTGCTGATTTCCTTGGTGCTACCAAAAACTGCATCCTTTAATAAGCGATGTAAAATCGTATGTTCTCGGAGTCGGTCATCATTTTCTCAAACGTTGTTTAGATTAACTTCATATAAAAGCATATATACTGTTTCCCATACCCGGAGAAAAAATAGTTTGTTGTCCTGTGCTCTCATCATCTTATCACAGCGATGGGCAGCAATAACACAAAATTATTAAAATGTAGGACGTAAGATTTTTTCTGTTTTTTTCCTTATTCGTCAAGGGCGTTGTGTGACACTCACATAGCCACCTCTATGTTGGTGACTCATTAACAGCCATATGGAAAATAAAAGAAGGATAAAACTGGAACTGTTAAGCATACCTTCAATTTATTAACACACAAAACAATTGTGCAAACTACATCACAGAATTTGCTATGCATATCATCAGCAGAAAATAGAAACAGTGAACATCAGTGATGCCCCTTATATATTTTCTCTTAATACAATAGAACATACAAATAATTCTGGTATCAAATATACAGCATGTGTACTTAAAAAATAAACTAAAAATACAAAGGTAATACTGACAAGACTGACTGTACCATATGAATGGTACTCATTCATGTACTCGTATGACTCATGAGTCCTGAATCAAAACCTACGACTACATTACAGTCATCATTGTCGTGCCTATTTTCTCAAAATTTGTCTCCTGTTTATCAATAAGTTTTGCACAATATGAAATTAATGCAGATTATCAAAATAAGGAAAGATACTCTTGAGCCTGACAAGTAGACATACACTTTTCTTCCCCTCCCAACAGTATGAAAACTGTCTTAATCTTCATATTCAAAACTCAAAGTATTTTCCTAAAAATATATAATCTTTATAACAAGCTTTGGCTAAAACTTTCTCCTGGAGAGAATGTTTCTTTTTCAGGAATATAAAAAACATTTAATTTTCAGTACCTCTTGTTTTCAGGATTATAGCCCTCAAGTGTCCCTGATTCAACGTCTCTGTTTCATTAAAATTTCACCTAAACCTCCATTACCCTTCTTCATATAACAGAAACTCCATTGCTGTGGCACTTCAGTGCTGACAAAAGAAATAAACGTATACAGTAAGAGCTTCACTCATTTTCAATCATTTGAATGAATGAAATCTAACCCATCCAATCAATAAAGAACGTGTCTAATATCACCTTAATTTTTTCCTTGAGTGGGTGACGATGAGGTTTATGAAAACAAAGGGTGCCACTGCCACCCTTCAGATATACTTCTAAATTCATGAATGAACTGTTTCCTGTTATCATCTCACCACTGTCCTGAGGAGTCAGCATTGCAGCTTTTGAATGTCACATGGCATCCATAACTGATACTGAAATGGCGAGAGAGAGAAAGAGAGAAAGAGAGAGAGAGAGAGAGAGAGAGAGAGAGAAGGAGGCCTAAAAGAGATAGAATTATTAAATACTATTCTCCTGAGTGAGTTTCCAGGTCTGTGATCAGGACGTTTCCATCTGACTCTGTAGCGTGTGAGCTGGTCTGTCTGTAATAAGCACTGCCAAGCGTAGGGAGCCTGTGAAAACGTGCAGTGTTCCTCTTGTACACAAACCACATCACTCCTGCCAGCATGGCAAAGATCATTATAGCCACCAGGACCGCAGCAGGGACAATACCATGATGTAACCCTGGAATACACAGGCAGATGACATAACATAGCTATAGACAGACAGATAAACAGACATCATGTGTTAGCGTTTTTTATGGTTCATGTGTGATACAATGGTCCTTTTTATCAATCACATATATAACAATCTATAAATACTGAGACATATTTAAAATGTGTGATATAAACGAAGAACGAGTGTATGTGTAGTTAAACATATCTGTATGAATGTACTGTATACTCACTCAGCTTCTAGCACTGCACTACCTAACAGTCTGAATCAAAGTGCTCATGGTCACAGCACCTACAAGATACTGTAAAATGTCTCAAGTGTCTACGCCATAGAAATGCAATTTACCATTTAGTGGTTCCACTTCCACCTCAGTAATTACATCTGCAAAAGAACAAGTATAGCAGAATTCGTTCATTCATAAGATTAGACCATGTGGTATAGGCCAACAGGCTATTCTACATTGACATCACTTTTTGATAACTCATGTCTATGAAATGTTTGCACCTAACCTAATATTAATATATAAATGATTAAATGTCATTTCATTAGCAATAAAACCTCACTTGCTGCTGCTAGCAAACTTTTTGCAACATGTTTTCAAACAATTTTAAAACAACGTTATATTTTCCTTTGACTCACAGCACACATGTTGCAAAATTGGTTATCAATGGCAGGCAGATGTGGGATCAAGGTTGTGGAAAGGTATGTTATATTGCAACAATTTGGTAACAAGTCAGCCTTTCTCATATAAAATTAGTAGGGTATAGTAATGGAAAGTAAGGCTCCTAACTTTGAATCAAATCCTGCAAATCGAGTGAAACAGGAGGTCATGTGAGCGAAAGGGGCAGTAGTTTGACATTGAAATAGCACAATGGAAAGTAAGGGCATGGAGGTCAGGGTGGTGGATGGGCGTTCACACTTGACTTACACCGGCGACTTGGGTGTGAGTTCAGGCTAAAACAAAGAAGTTTTCTGATGTGACTTGGTTAAGTCTGATGTGACTTAACCAAATTCTTTTAGTTGCCTAACCTCAACCCTAACCTTAATCAAAGCCTAACCTTAACCCTTAAACTTGAGTAGTTTTATTAGATCTTGCACAGTGATAGGTTATGTGGCTGGCCATGCAAAGGTACATTACGAAACGAGGGGGCATAACTTTTTGTAAGATATGTACGACCGTTGTTGTCGGACCACACTGAACAATTCTGCCTCTTGGTCAGTAAAAGTACTTCTATCATGAATGAATAAACAAGAAACTCACTGCATACAGTGAGAAGTGAAGGTGGCACTTTGCATTGCTGTATTATCTTCCAAGATTTGGCTCGTATTGTGATATGAATTCCACATAACCTGGATGTAATACAGTCAGAGCCAATTTATGACTCTATACTTTCTTTGTCTCTGTCACATGAAAAGTTACTGGCAAGAAATAAGACAAATGGGAATGCTACTGTTGTTTGGGTAGTCACTTCCTTGATAGTCAATGCAGCCCATAGACGCCAAGATCGGACAAACAGTTTTCCAATCATATGTTGTACTACTGGTTTTAATTGTACAAAGGTTACCGGTACACCTATTTGTTGTTTTGATAGTTTTGACAGTCAATCAACATTCAGTCATTCACTACTGTCATTCATCCACCTACGACAAGAGAAAGAAGACAACAAAACTGGAACAACGAGAAACTGTCCGGTCCTAACTTGGTAATTTGATGGCTCAATACATTGAAATGCCTTGACAAGTAAAGAAATGTGAAATGAATACAGACAGCCATGTCTAAAGCACATTTGAGATCATGTGTAAAAAAACCGCAATGTGTTCTGAAAAAAACAACACAGTATGATTCAACCTACCTGAGTGTGTTTTGCAGACAAAGCCCAGTCGCTCAGCGCACTGCGAGAGGTGCCACACTCCGTCAGCCACCCTCGTAGACACACACATGTCTGCAGTCAGCAGGTCGGTGTCTGGGGCTTTGAAGCGCCAGTTGGTATAATCCATAGGTGAACCGTCCACCCAGGCCATAGAATCAGCTAGAATCAAACAGAGAGCACAAGTTAACAGCTCCAACATGGAGGCTTGTTATCATGTGGCGGTTATGGGACAATTAGAAGAGATCTTACTGTCAGTGTTGAAGTACATCCCCAACCACACAGTCTGATGAGGGAACCCTGACGACCACAGCTGCTCCAGAACAAAGCGGTTCTCTGTCTCGCTCTCGATGGTCAGGACATCTGAAGTGTTGACTAGAAATTGACAGTGCAACAGCAAGCTTAATATTCTTAACCATCAACTACTGTGCAGCATAACACTGAAGATGAAGGTAATGGGTGAATACAAAATATTGATTACACGCTGCAAATTTAACCATAAAGGGAAGTCTTAAACAGGAGAAAGGTTTACTGGGGTTTTTTCTGGACTTGATCAGTGTTTTTCCACTACTGTACTTCCCTATTTAACCTGTAGGAGGTGTGTGCTTACCAACTTACAGTGATACAGCAAGAGATTCTATAAAGATTCTACTTCAGGGAGAAATGTTCAATTCATGGTGCTGACTAATGAACATCAATCCAGGATTTTTTCATTAATATACTGCAGCAAGCTGTCACCATTACAAACAGCAGTCCCACTGAGCGCTAGACGTCCTTTCAACGTTGCATCTCATGTAGCCCAGGATCTTCTGGGCTGTGTATTGCCCGGTTTTAGATCAAGCACTAAATATATTGCATAGTCAAACAATGCATAAACAATTGTAAATATCAGAAACATGCACCAGAGATGTTCATCTGTACAAGATAATGCTTTCATTTTCATAGCCTAATTTTAGCCTACATGCTATAAACCATTTAGACGTCTTTTAAAAGGGTAATCGACATACAATTGCTCAGTGGGATGTGATGGGAGTTCTCAGGCCCCATGAAAGATTCCTTCTGGAAGATAGTGGACTGGAGACTTCCACATTAAAAGCAGCGGGGAAGCGGGGATATAAAATTTGCCTTTTCTATGGCACCGACGGATGTTATCGCAATTCATTTGACAATATTATACATATTTAGATAAATTCCTACACAGATTACACCTGATGAAATCCTACCTTTCTGTCTGCAGTGCTCTCTGGCCTCTTCCCAAGTAAGTCTCTGCACCACAGGCTCAAAGTTGTAACAGCCATTTCCAAATTTCACCCAAGTGGAAGGGCACACTACCTCATATGTGGCAAACGCGTTACTCCCTATGAGAGAGACAGGCAGATGAAAAACAGTGTATCTTCCAAAATGAAATAATATAGTAAGAAACACTCATGCAGTTGAAACTACGTCATGTCATGCACTCAAATTTTCACGTCATTGAAATAGCACTGACTTGGTGGGGGTACATGACACAGGGCTCCTGGCAGCGGGGTCTCACAGTCAGTTCTCCGCCAGCCCCCGCTCACATCCATGTACACACACTCTCCAGTCGCAAAGTCTTCATTGTCATCGGCTGCATCCCAGTGTGTGTACACTGTATCACTGCCATCTGACCACTGGTAATTGATACCATTCTGTAAGGAAATGGTGTCACATATCTGTTAGTCGTTACATTGCACTTGTGGTGGTCAGTGACACTGAAACAATAGTGTTTTCTTGGTAGACTGCTAACTATAACAGCAGTGGATGTCATTGAATACATGTAAGGCATAAATGGAGGGCAGCGGTTTGGCTAAACAAGAACAGGCTGAGGTTGTGGGTTGAACAAGATCAGGCAAGAGAGAAAGAGAGGCAGAGAGAGAAAGAGACAGAAAGAATCAATTCCCTCACTTCCTGTGTTCATTTCACTCCATGACTAAGACATTCCGTGGGGGCTCAGGGATACTTGGATCCAAATGTGGAGGCTCCTCTGGCTGCCTGCTAGGAAAGAATATGCTAGTCGACAGCATACTTCTACATGGGTTGAGGGCCAGGAGAACAGCCCTGGAGACATGCTAGACAACAGTAAGTGGCTGCGGGGTTGCATCTTAATCTAATAAACTAGCAGAGAAACAAGGTGTCCATTTTAAGGAGAATACCTTTTGAGGTCTTGCCTTGATGCCTCACATCTTTGTTTGATATCTTTTTTTATTTTATTGAGACATAGTTGGTAGCCATTTTGCTCTGACCATAGGCTTTCTGTGTGTGTATTGTCTTCTAATGATGCAATATAGTACAAAAGCATGGCATCAAATGTGGTAGGCTGCTATGCTTTAGGAAGCAGCATCAAAACATCATCCTACTCTAAAAGGCCTAACAATGGAATATAGAGAGACTGATAAACCCTCTAGGTTTAGGATGCAGACATGCTGGTATAGAGGGAACCATAGATCAAAGCAAACTATGCTTTTGGTGATGAAGAAATAGGCAAAAAGCATATGAGTGGGATTAAGGCATCCATACAAAGGATTATCTGATGCAGACAGATATGTACTGCCTGCAATTCATGCTCATTAACCAGTAACAACATAAATAAATGCAGACACACGCACATGTAGACACACACACACAGCTCTAGCCCCAACGCCACCTCTCAGACACAAACAGACACACACAATGCAGACGTATATAGTGTGTATTGCATGAGGGGATACATACGTCTTGACTATACAGTCCAATCCAGTGGGGGACTGCCAATCTATTGACAAGGACAGTAAGGAAAGCCTGGTGGTAGGGATCTGTAACGCTCACTAGGTCAGAATCTTTCTCTATGCACATATGCAGCGCCTCGTACCAACTCATGTTGCCAGGCACAACCCTGTAGCTGTGGCTCCTGTACTCAATATTGTCAGGGAGATGGTGCCGATTGGAGTGGGTGGGGGGTCTAGATGTATCTGTGACAGAGAGACAAAAAGGCAAAAGAGAGCAGGAGAGAAAGACAGGTTTGGTCAGAATGATTTCTTCACGATGTTAATGTGTCACAGAAATGGCTCTCTTCCTTGGAGACCAACAGAAAGTTGATGGATTACTATGGTTGGGGACATACTACAAAACACATTGCATCACACACATACACATTGTCTCAGTCCTACATATGCTCGCACTAAACAATTAGGCAAGGACATGCCATCACACACTTAACGAGATTATCCTGCTGACTCCTGGAACATCACTGACGTCAGGACCTCTAATCATGTGACAACTCGCACAATCCAACATGTATTAATGCAACGTGCATTAATATGTACTGAAAAAAACAAAACAAAAAGAGGTAACTTTTACCGAAAACATTTAGGTAAAGCTGTGGCTGCAGAGACACGGTCAACGTGGGCGGTACACTTTTCAGTAGAGCTGGGTGGTAAATATCTAACATGTTTGATATGATCGGGACTGCTCACATCAGTCTGCGAGTCAATCAGCGTGGTTAAGATTGAATCTGTAAACGTTTCACACCACCAGATAATCTGTTCAGACTATTGATCCTGACCAAGCCTCTAGTCGGGGATTCCCCTTCAGACTGTCCATCCATCCATTTTCTATCCACTCAAGTCACCCTGAGAGCAGCCCAGACATCCTTTTTCCCCAGCAACTTTCTCCAGCTTCTCCTGGGATTTGTTGGGATGTCCAAATATGGTTTTAATCGACCCGATAATCCTCTAGTGTGTCCCCAGCCTAATGACGATGTTGTCAGTGTTTATTAGTCTTTTAGATATATACTATTGGAGCAGAGGCTGATTCTAGGCTTAGTGGGTGTCAGAAATAGAAACATCTCACTCAACACTCAAGATTCCTTTTGCAGATGACACCAATCATTAGAAACATGTTGTCGCCCACAAATGATGCAGGCACCCCTTCAGACAATCAGTAACAACATTCATCAACCCTCCAAGTTTCATTAAAATTGGAGCAGTGGAGTCTGTGATATCACATTTGAGTTCAATTTTTTAACTGATGTTTTAATTCCAGTGCCCCCATTAGGCCAATCAGTGTAGGCTGTAAGGATAGCTGGATTTGCAAAGCAAGTTTCATGTCAATCAGACATATTGTGTAGGAGCTACGGCCTTTCAAAGTTTGAAACGTTGACTTTTAGTTATAGCGCCCCATCAGGCCAATCAGCATAGGGACACAGCCCGATCCATATTTGCCCACCACCCACCCCATGCAGACCGTGTCAGAAATATGTAGTTGCCAGCCAGGTAAACACACAGACAGACAGCAAGGCAGAGAAAGAGTGACATGCTGCTGAGCATATAGTCACATAGAGAAAAACACCAAGAGGCAAAGACAAACAGACAGACAGTGACAGGATGAAAAGAAAGAGAAACAAACTGAGGGAATCTCACCTTGAGGTTTTTGACAAACAAAGCCATACCCACTCTCTGTGCACTTCTCATCAAACCACTTCCCTGTCAGGTGGAAGTTGTGGTTGTTGGACAGAATAGTACACAGAGGCTCATCACCAGGTCCATTGAGCCACTCATTCTCCTGGAGGTTCACACACACACACGCACACACGCACACACACACACACACACACACACACACACACATTAGGAATACAGGCTCTTAGATCAAGTGGTGCTATTGACAATGTCGGCTAACCTACTGCAGTCACAGGCGCTTACAGTGAGAGAGTTCTTTGGTTCAATTGGAGACCAGTTGGTGTAGCTGACTGGTTTCCCATTGGTCCATTTCATGGTGTCCTCATCCCACAGACCAATCCAGACCCCATCAGAGCTACCCTGGAGCAGCATGGTGATGTAGGCTGCAGAAATAACCGCATGACAACAGGCAAACAGGAAACACAAATTGAAAAAGAACAGTACTCCTTTTGACATGCCAACCACCAGAGGTACATCGACTGAGGAACACAAAATGAAAGTGATCCGATAACCTGTCTGGTTGAATTTGTACCAGTTGTAGGAAATGTGCTGTTCAGTGGATGGCTGTACATTTCACTTTCCCTGCTGCCATTACCTTGTTCAATCTCATCCTCTATGGCGACCAGTGAGCCTTGGAATGAGGAGCAGATGGACTGGGCATCTCTCCAACTCTTTCCCTCCTCAGGACTGTCAGGGAGGTGTAGCAGGAGACACTGCCAACACACACAGACACACATATCCCACACATAACATGGATATCTCATTTTGAAACGCAACTCTTCATTTCTCTATCACCACCAGCTCTCTAGGACTCCTGTTTGGAGAGGTCGAGATTTGAGTATTCTGGGACAGGCGGAGTTGGGGAAGCTGCTTGTATCACTCTAACACAAGGCCTACACTGGCTGTTGTTTACATTCTAGCCACTGTTTGTTCATGACATAAATGCCTTAAAACATTTCTATCTATCTATCGATTTTGTGCACTTGATGGGTGCACTTGATGCTAGGTGTATGGCCTCATGTACAAAACCTTAAACTAATATATAATAAAGCCTCAAATGTATCTACATCCATTTAGATAGAAGGACATCTTTACCATGATGAAATCACTTGACAATCACATTTTTGAGCTAGCTCTCTTATCACTTTCTCCATGTGCTCTCCTCCATCACAGATTAACAGAAATGAATTACTCCAACTTTACTTCCTAACTCTGTGATCGCATGATTCATTTTTTGTATGGTTACCTGGATACAAGTGGTGGCTCATCTTACCCACAGGCTCAACTTAGCCCGTTCTCCCCTACTTTTCACTATGAACTGGAAGAGCCTTTCCTCGCCAAGCTGTTGAAGTACTAACTGACTGACCAGTGATGGGTCAGTTGACAGGTCTCAAGAACAGGAGGGCGAAGCAGCTCGACATAAATCAATGATTTAAGTGTGTGTGCACGTGCATGTGTGTGCTTTTGTGTGAACCTTATGCCCGAAGTACAGCCATCTCTCTGGACACCCTCCAATGTAGTGTGGCTCCCTGGGGGTCTCCACCACGGACACAGTTTTCCTCTTGCACACGTAGCCATGGAGATCACTGCACTCACCCATCGACCACTTCCCTGTAACAGACCAGGAACACGTCAATACTTGCTAACATGTGCAAATATGTGTGTGTGTGTATGTGTGTGTGTATTTACCAGATGAAGAGGACATGGTAACACATAACTTATGTTTTACAGGGCCACCATAGGCACTCCCCTCTGCCCAGTTATGAAAGTCTAGCTCCGTCTTGTCGCTCCAACTGCAAACACACACACACACGAAAATCAGCACACACACACACTTTTAGTAAGCATCAAAAGTTCTCTACTCAACGTGTTGAATAAAGTGTTGAATGCTGTAATAGAATCAGTGATGGCAGCAGGAAATGTTCAACAAACTCAAAACACACACACCTGACCTCCTCTCTTGGCAGGTCAATGGACAACCCAATCCACCAGTCAGTAGGGCCCAGGGACAGCTGGGGAGAGAGAGAAGGGAGAAGAGAAGAAAAACTCTTTCAGGAACTATTACCCTCCTCCTTTGCAATCCTGTCCTCACTCGGCTGGAAGATCGGCTTTTCAGGGCCTCTCCAACATGAGCAACCATTCAGGCGCTCTCCTTGGCCCGTGCCTCTCCTCTTTCATCTTCTTGTTTTGTTTCCTTTATCCCTCACAAGCCTCTACACCACAAGAGAGTTCTTTAGTCTGGTCCAAAAGGCTGTTGCAGAAAATGGCCTTTTCTTATTCCCTGTCCATGGGTGCACTCAAGCATGAAAGTGTCCACATATGAGGTGTATGTGTGTGTAAACACTTGACCGCAGAAAAAAAGTGTATCAATTGTGGCGACATTTATTCATGCACGTGCTGTTTGTCTATGAATGTGCGGCGCGTGTGTGTGTGTGTTTGTGTGTGTGAACTGTCAGGAAGGAACGGCTTAGTGGGCCATTTGCTGGCAGTGAGCCTCTGTGTCCAATTCTGTCCAACAACCCCAACTTCCTGGCCTGTATATCAACGTGGTGGGAATAGTTCCACTCAGAGAAAGTAAACATCACTGCATTTGCTCATCTAACCTCTCATGTAGCTTAGTATGACTGCGTCAACTGACAGGATAATGACAAAGTGAGGAAAACAAATATGAGGATGGGGTGTGGGATATTGTTGAATTATCCAGTTGAATCTCTAGAGGGGCTGATAATAAAAGTAACAGCCTATTTTTTGATTGACAACTGTAATATTTTTTACCAAAATCGAAATAGTTATTTTGTTGCACTTGTTGATACTTTGGGAAGAGTATCTATATGTATGTCAGTGTGACTGTTTGTCTGTGAATCTACCTATTTGTGCGTGTGCATGGATATACAGACCCTCCCCATGCGCTCCTTAACAAAGTGCAGCTCCTCTCTGGAGTGAATGGACAGCAGGTGGGCCCCCATCATCTGACAGGCCAGAGAGATGGCCTCCCAGCCAAACAGCTGCTTGGCCAGCAGGTACTCGGCTCCACGGTAAAACACCCAGGGCTCGCTCTCTGGAGAAGAGCAGGGAACATGGGCCATCACACTCCTACTGAAGACATTTGTCTTCATACGTAAACTATTACAGTACAACTAATACAATACAAATCCCATACAGTGCAATTTCAATAAAATTTAGATATATCAGTGAATACCATATACATGACTTTTGTAGAGTTACAAAGAATATCTTTCAGTATATATCAGGGTAAAAAAGTTTTTTTCTGGACAGCATTTTCTGGTATCTAAAGCGATGAAATGTAAACTGAATGTAATCATGCTAAGAATGCTACTTACGCTCAGTGTACCAATACGGTTTCTTCAGTTCATCACCTGCAAAACAAATCAAATAATAGAGATTGGTAAATGATGTGGTTTTGGAGGGGTGGGGTGGTCTAGGTGGGTGGGGAGGACCCACTACCTCTAGACATCTTGCAGATCCACTCGTGTTTGGTATCACAGGGCTGCGGCAGGAGGACGTTGGTCAGGTCACTGTACACAGCACAGTTACGCCTGTCATCCTCCTCATTCTTATCCTCTATAAAGGACGACACCACCTGCTCGCGCACACACACACACACACACACACACACACACACAAAACAGCAAACAACCATTCACCAAACCCCAATAACACCAGTTGAACAGATACAGGTTTAAATGAATGTGTACATCTTTTTGGATATTACCAAGTGAGATACGTGGATAATGTTGTGAATGTCTGTGCATCTATATGGTATATAGTTAAGGTATATACTTACAGGAGAGCCATCAGACCATTCCCAAGCCCCGGGCTCCTCAGGGTCTCTCTTATTTAAGCCCACCCAAAACCAGCGACCCTCTGTTCTAAAGAGGAAGAGCAGAAGGCAAGCACACTCTTAACCACTCTTAACAAGCCTTTAAATCCTATTGTCCTTTAAACGGGTGAAAAATCATTTCACATGTTTGGCATGCAAATGATTTTTTCCTGAATCAGGTCACATTATTTTGATGATAGTGGAGCGACCTGCATTATATCAAGATAATTCACCTGCATTGTACACTGTGACGAGAAATTAACTGATTTTTCACTTGTTTTATAAAAAATAACATTTTAACATTCCAGCTGACGAGGCCCAGAGGGCTGTACCAACCCTTCAAACATGGTACTGAGGAGCTGCTTAACAAACGCCTGCTCCTCGTAGTGGTGGAAACTGGCCAACTGAGCCCCCAGGGCCTGGCAGAAGAAGTCTGCTTCCACCCAGGAACGCTTCATCAGGACTTTCTCATCATGGAGCACCTAGCAGAACCACACATACTGTCAACGTCAATGTTACTACAAAACTCAAGGGACCACAGGCACTCTCACTATGGGCCCCTACAGATTAGAACATTACCACTATCACCCTTCAGACTGTGATTTAGTGTATCCTAGTATTCATTTAGTGTCTTCTGATTATAAATAAGGATTGTTGCAGCATGAGGATGACAAGACGGAGAGAGATGCATAGCAGGAAAAGAGACAGGAAGGTGTCAGGAGAGAAGATAAAGTGCAAAAGCTGGATCAAAACTGTGGGTCAGGACAGAAAAAAAAGGAGCACAGAGAAAAGAAGAGCTGAGGATGTCAGAGACAGTCTGATCTGACCTTGAAACAGTGGAGCAGCCCAGAGCGTGATTCCCAGCCTGGTGGGCAGGGGGCGTAGGCGTCAATGTGGTGCTCTGGCAGCTGGACATCCTGGTAACTGCTGATGCTCTGCTTACACACCGACAAGGCCTTGTGGGATTTGCAGTCTTTCACCTCCCAGTGACCCAGGGCCGGGCCACCTGTCATGGCAACACAGCCACCAGCACTGACTGGGTGTTGGGGAGGGAAGGAATAGGATGACATGGGTAAGGAGATGAAGAGAGTAAGGAAATGGAAAGAAAGCCAAAAGGACACAAAAAAGATGATAGATAGACATTAACTGCAAAACATAATCACTATGTAATCATTCATAGGTAAAGCTTTAACTTTTCCATCCATTGGCTACCTGGCTGGTGTTTGTTCCAGTTGGTGAAGGTGAGAGGTAGAGAGGAGCTATTGTGAGCCAGCCAACTGTACTCTCCTGTCCTGTCCAGGTCTTGGAGGGCAATCCAGTAATGCATGCTACTGTTGGCCCCCCTCTCATTCAGCAAACTGTTGATAAATGCCTGCTCAAACCTGTTAGGGAGAGGAGAGGAGAATTGGACAGAATAGGTTGAATTGTTGCCACTGACGAAAGCGATGTTTTTTTTAGAACAAGTCAACTCAATTAATCAGAAACTCAATCAGCCAACCTGTTTTCAACAGTGAGGAGAGGAGCCTTGCAGTAATAGCCCATCAGTGCATCCATGTAGCTCTGTTCATGGCCGGTCACCATGTAGCAGGAGTGGCCATGGCGCTTCCAGCCCTACAGGACAGTCATTCCAAACAGTGTGTTGAGCAACAGCAAAAGAAAACAATAAAACATTTGACTGTAATTTTCAAGAAAAAAGTCAAATATGTCTTAATATTAAAACACACACATGTGCACCTGAAAAGAATAATAAAGGTTTGGGCTTGGGGAAGCTAATTGCATAACAGAGTTACTAGATCAACATTCAGCAAAGAGCCCACGCTGCAAATCTAACTTCAAATAGTGGCTAATGCAGGCCAAGCAAACATACACAAATAAAAGAAAGAAGCAAGGCGGGCATGGAGTCAGTGTGACTGACAGAAACTGAGAGAGAGAAATAGGCAGATTAAAGGACAGACAGCAATTATGACTATTAGAGCCATTCATCTCTAACAAAGCCCAACTGTGTAGCAAAACTCATACTCTATGTGTTTGCGTATATATGTGCGTGGTTACGTGTGTGAGTGTGGTCCTGGGGGGGGGGGGGG
>OOFE01002145.1:32294-44574 GCA_900323365.1 Monocentris japonica | reverse complement strand
ACCAGGCCACCTTCTTCCATTGCTCCATGGTTCAGTTCTGACACTCACGTGCCCATTGTAGGTGCTTTCGGCGGTGGACAGGGGTCAGCATGGGCACTCTGACCGGTCTACGGCTACACAGCCCCATACGCAGCAAGCTGTGATGCCCTGTGTGTTCTGACACCTTTCTATCATAGCCAGCATTAACTTTTCAGCAATTTGTGCTACAGTAGCTCTTCTGTGGGATCGGACCAGACGGGCTAGCCTTCACTCCCCACGTGCATCAATGAGCCTTGGGCGCCCATGACCCTGTCGCCGGTTCACTGGTTGTCCTTCCTTGGACCACTTTTGGTAGGTACTAACCACTGCATACCGGGAACACCCCACAAGACCTGTCGGAGATGCTCTGACCCAGTTGTCTAGCCATCACAATTTGGCCCTTGTCAAAGTTGCTCAGATCCTTACGCTTGCCCATTTTTCCTGCTTCCAACACATCAACTTGAAGAACTGACTGTTCACTTGCTTCCCAATATATCCCACCCCTTGACAGGTGCCATTGTAATGCGATAATTGATGTTATTCACTTCAACTGTCAGTGGTTTTAATGTTGTGGCTGATCGGTGTATTTGTACTATGGATTAGCAAAATATTCGCTGGCTAAGCAGGAGAGATTGATGTGTTCGATGTGTACATAAATCTATTCCTGGATACAATCAACATTTGTCATGCCACTCAGCTGGAAATGAGATTTGGCACATGATGTTGTGTGAATAATAGCATTAGTCGGTTAGTTGGAGTGTAACGGTTATATCATAGAGCTGCAGGTTGGTTACATTTGGGCTCTGACAGGAACAGGTAAATGGAAGTGACAGGGTTATATACCTCACACCACTCCCTCTGTCTCCAATAACTTATGGTGCAGCACATACCTTATTCAAAATGTCTCTCTCTCGGACCAGCTCGTCTATGGCTTTCTTGTCAGCCTCGGCTTGCTTTTGGGAAGCCTCAGATTCTGCAGGGGGACGAGGACATGGGGAGAGTATATGTTATGGTCAAACTCAATTTGTTTTATATATTTTGCTCACTACTGGTTTTCATCCATGATGAGGAGTGTGCCAGTATGCCATATTTTTTTTATTTATGATATTTAGATGGTTCTTTGGCCTCTGTAGCCTAAGGACCAGGTGAAACTGGAATATGTCTTTTGGTTCACTGTTAATAGCTGCATAACAAAGGTTTTTTTAGGAAACATCTCACTGTAGCCTCTGTGACTCCCATTCATTTAGCAAGGAATTCATTTTTCCCGATGGGGAACCATGCATCGCAGTTTCACTTTGTTCTTAAACTTTTCTCAGGTTAATAATCATCTGGGTAATCATAATCGAAGGCAGTTTCTTTAAATCATGATGTTAAGCTATCACCATCTGTTTTACTGGGGTTTTGTCTTTTCCCTAGAAGCAGCTGAAGATGTCAGTATGGGTTCTTGTTGTCAAGAAAGTGTGTGTGTGTGTGTGTGTGTGTGTCTATGACGTGTGTCTCTCCCGTGCCTTTCTCCAGACCAGTGATCTGGGTTTTCAGCGTCTCCCTCTGCACCTCCATGTCTGCCTTCTGATCCTCCATCTGGTGGAACTTCTTCTGAGTGACCTCTTTCATCTTCGTTAGCTTGGCAATCTCCTGCCGCATCTGATTCACCTCCTCTTCTTTCATCTAACAATGGGGAGGGGGGTATTAAAGGAGAGGAGAGAGAGGGGAAAGAAAAGGGATAGAGAGAGAAGGAGTTTTTATTTGTCGCCGGCATTAGGGCTAACACCAAATTTTCTTGTTTCTGACAAGTGTTTCATAGTGGTTTGGGCAGAACTAATCTATTTTTGCTGTCTGAGTTTTGTCAACCCCCTGTCTGTCTCTGCTTCAGAAATTACTACAGTATATTGCAGGGATAGGCAACCATGTGCCATGGAGGGTCGGTGTCTTAAGGTTTTCATTCTAACCAAAGACTACAGCAGGTGATTTCACTGATTAGTTCCTCCTCTCTGGTTGAAGTTGTGCTACTCAGTGAAATCAGCTGCTGTAGTGTTTGGTTGGAATGAAAACCTCAGCCCTTCATGGCACATGTACACTCCTAATCTGAGAATCCCTTACAACCCTTAGGATTTATATTTACAGTTTATTTAAAATGATTACTTTTGAAGGTAAAGAGAATAAGAGGTGCACATCTCTACCGCTATTCAGGATTCCTTCATGCATGCCACGTATTCAATAAGATAGCACTCTCAGAACTGGACAAATTGAGCTGGACATGAATGTATCTGTGGGGAGTAGAGTTGAGCTCCCGCTGAGCATGAATATCACATCTCTATAGAGCAATCATTTTCATGCCTAGCGTATATGAATATAAACAGTTATGTTGCCATAGCAACCTGCCTACATGAGGGCCAGAACTCCTTATTAAGTAAGGTTTTTTTTGAGAATCGGGCTCTATGTATGTCTTTCATCTGTGGACTTACTCTCTCTCATAGAAACAAATTCATGCACAGGTACACAAACACACATTGTAAACACACACACAAACATTCATGCACACATACATATGCTTACACACACATACAGTATATGCACACAGAGTACATCTGACCCCTGGGGGGAGCAGAGGTGTTTGGGTGTGTATGTGTGTTGGCGGGCCAAAATGTACCTTCAGGTCATTTGCGTTCTGCTGACTTTCCAAGGAGAGCTGTTCATTGGCTGATGAGAGCTGCTCGCCGTCCTGCTGCAGTTTGGCGTTCCTCACTTGCATCTGCTCCAGCTCCTTGGTGGCTCGGTCATTCAAGATCTGACAAAGCCAGGGGAGGATTGGGGGGGGGCAAACGGCACATGACGAGATGAGATACAAACGTCTAATGACAAGTTCTCAATATCTAAAGTCCCCACAGCAGGACGTGTACCATTTGTAGGGTGTTTGGGCGCAGGGCAGTGTGCAAAAGAGTACAGGAGTCAATTAAATTAGGTTTGTTTAACATTTTGACAGCTAGCACACTAGCAGCCAAAACAAAATGTCACTAAACACTTCAAGCTATGGAAAACCACAAATGTCAGAACAACTACAACACGCTGACTGATATTCATACCAGCCAAACCATTGAGGCAACAGCTGAGCATTTATCATCATCCAAGCAAGCAGCATAAGTAAACATTGCACTACGCCGACAGACTGGAGGAAGCAATGTCTGTGTGTGTGTGTGTGTGTATGTGTGTGTCCTTGTCCCTCTCCACTGTTCACCTTCAGCTCCTTCAGCTGCTGCTCCAGTCTCTGCTGCTCCTCTTTGGCCCGTTGACCCTGCAGCATCAGGGCTTTTATGTCTGCCGTCCTGGCCTCCATGTCAGTGTGCAGTTGCTTCACCTCCTTCTCCAGCTTCTCCTTCCGCCGCATCTCCCGGGAGATCTCGTTCTGACGGACCTGGAGCTCCTGCTGGAGCTGGGTTTGGAGACACCAAACAGCCACAGGTTGGCAACATGCCCAGAGCTGGAGTAGCCGTTGGGCCCCCACTTCTGAAACTACACATGCCACTGAGGGCTGATAGAGCTGAATCCTGCTGGGCCTTTCTAGCTTCCTCACTTTACTCTCTTCAGAGTAAAGTATCCTGTATCTCTGCCAGTGTTCAGCACTTTGTCATATACAAGGTAACATTTCCCTTATTGATTTCCACAGTTCATTTAGCAAGAAGTCCAGTGGCTTTGTTTTGTATCTCTATCTTCTGCAAGGTGTAGTTGCAGTTGCATAAGTATGAGCAAAAATGATACAGTGTGTAGCTGTAGCAACAGCAGAACCATAGCAACCGGTGTCAACAGCGCACTGTGAAATTAACATTGTTCAGCACTGTCTCGTCAGCCCATAATGTGATGAGCGCGATTGCAGTTTGCAGCAATTGTGTTGCAGTGTTTTGTTGTAATTTTCTATTGTTGTTTTATGTTTTATCTCTTTCTCAACTTTCTCTGACTTTCCATTTTCTTTCTGTTGTTTTACGCTAGCTGGATATTTAAAAACAGTGGTTTTAACTGACCACTGACTCTGTGTGTTGTTTGTGCTTCACTTACATGATGATGACAATCCAGCAGGCTGAAAGTGAGTGAAAATCTAATTTGCTGTCACAAAATCACCCAGAGCATGGTTATGACAATCTTGCCTTCTACCAATGACTGGGAGAAGAGTTCACATAGTTAAATTAGTAGTCCATTGACTGTCTATGAACATTTTCCACATGCTTACCTGAGAAATATTCTGCACAGCACTATCTCTCTGGGACTCTATGTCCTGCTGGGTGGCGGTGGCCTTGGTTAGGTTCTCTCTCAGAGTCTCCACTGTTGTCTGCAGCTGATCCCTCTCCTTGGTCAGCTCCTCATTCATCTTCAGTAGATCGTTCACACTGAAAAATACATTACAGTTGCTCCCTTTACTCATCTACAGTAACTGCTTGAGAGCTGTGGGAAAGGTGATTAAATATGACTAGAAATAGAATAGAAAACACTTCCCAATTGAGGACAGAAGACACAATAACTCACCTGTGCTCTTGGCCCATGGACAAGCCGGCCCCTTGATCAACCAGTTTTGTTAGGTTTGTGATTTCTTGTTTTAAAGTCAGAATGGTCTCCTTGTCCTTATCCTCCTTATCGTGAGCTGCACCAACCATTTTCCAAGCTTTATCTAGCTCCTAAAATGTAGAGGAGAAGGAGATTTCTTCAAAATCTTGAGTTAAATCTAAGAAGCCTGTAACGAAAAATTTATCATACATCACCTAAAGGACACCTACAAAGCAATCTCTCTGTACCAAACACCATTTAAATGCCATTGCTTTGTATTTCTAGCCCTTTATCCGTCCCTTTACCCATACAACAAATATGCCACACCATGCTGTAGCCTCTCCTGTTCTGGCAAAATACCTTCTTCAGAGAAGTAATTGTTGTCTGATCTTCCTGGGACAGCTTCAGTGCAGTAGCAGCTTTGATGGAGTTGGACACAATCTCAGCATTCAGCTCCCTGCATTTGGACATGAGCCTCTTCTCGCTCTCGTGGGACTTCTTCAGCGCACTGGCGAGCTTCTCGTACTCCACCCGAAACTTGTCCAAGGTCTTGTCCCCGACCAGCTCGGTGAGGACCACCTGGAACTCCTTCTCCATGGACTCAAACGTGTCCTCGCCCTCTTTCTGCCCAGGCTCCTGGGAAGTGAGAAATGGAGTCACAAAGCGTTGCTGAAGACATGCCATGGCTGAGAATGTGAGAGGCACAAGCTAAATCATAGGACTTGGCTCCTATCCTGATGAAAAGTGAGTTTCTAGCTAATATGTGGTCTAGGTTTGGCTGCTATTAATTACACCTGAAATTATTGTGCTTATTATCATAGGTTTGTAGGTGGTGTGTGGACCTACGACAAGCTATGCAGTCAAATGACGTGATGTTATAGACATGCATCCCCTTAAGGTCACTAACTGCTTATCGTAATGTTTACCACTACATGTTTTGCTAGTTGCCTGACCCTGTAGGCAGCAGACAGGGGATTAAGTTAGCACACAAAACTACCAGTGCAGTTTCCATGTGGTCTGGTCTGACATAAAATATAACGTTAGCCAAAATACAAGCGATAATATTTATTTTTGAGCTAAGTAAGTTGATTTTAGGTAACGTTACGCGAGACGTTATTGTATTGACTGTAACCTCGCAGACTTTTAAAAACGTGAACGTTAGCAAAAGTGTGTCCGCTCCTGAAAAACGTATACAACACTTGACAAGAGGACTTACCTCCATTATCTAAATCAAACCATTCAACTTCTATGATTTATGTTTCGTTATAAGCAGCGTAGCGTTTTTTTTTTTTTTTTAGAGAAAGCTTGTTGTTGGTTACTAAGCAACGGGTGATCTCGCGACAGTTAGGAGAGGCATGCTCTTTTCTGAAGGAATCCTCTGCCTGCCGTTTCCATCATCCAGAGGAGGAACTGCAGGGAGACCTGCATAGTTCCCAAACATTTATTGGCAAGATTTTCATGAAATACACGTTCAAGTTGTTGGACATTCCACTGCACCATATCATTTGGGTCTAGTATTTCTTTTACAAACGACATCAACACACTGAATTCCTGTTAAGCTCAAAACATTTATTTAGAATTGTTGAGGAGAGTGGGTCATGATATAAAAGAAAGAAAAAGAGTGAAGATTCAGGTGATACAGAGAGTGAGGGCAGAGAAGGTGAGAGAGGAACATCTGTCAGAGGTTTAATATTGCTGTAAGGTTAGGGTTATCATGTAGTATGTGTAGTAGATCCATAGAAGATCTTCCGATTGCACTGCAATGTTATACGGAAAAGAAGAGAGGATACTGAAGATGAGCTGAGTGCACTTTTTACTTTAGAGGAGAAGAGAATCAGGATTAATTGCTGCTGGTACATATTTGTTATGTAATATTGAAGCATTTTAGTGAGGAGGGATTAAGAAAACTGACTGTATGTAAAGAGGGAAGGATGTCAAAATGTTGGAAGGATGCAAAGGTTATTCCTACACGAAAGCTGAGGATCCAGATAAGGCTACAAGCTGGAGACCAATTGCTCTTGCCTCTCGTGTATGGAAATTAATGGAAAAATGTAGACCCCTAGTCCTCAGGACTTCAGAGCACTGCTGGTTTCTCTCTTCTACCAGGTAGTTAATTGCTTTCACCTGGCCTACCAGGTGTAAAACAGTCAGTAGACTGAAAACCAGAAGAACTCTGGGTGCTGAGGACCAGTGTTGAAGCATCATTTTGGAGCTCAGCAGCTTTATTCAGTTGTAATGATGTTTACTTGAAGCTTGACTTTGGCAGGACACTTTTTCTTGTCTTTGGTAGGACACATGTCTTTATAGACATCATGCATGGTCAACCAGCAAAATTGTCTGGGCTCGGGACCTGTAGTCAGCACCGCTTTCTCACTTTCATTTTGGACATGAAAATTAAAAAATGTTCTTCTAACACATCTACAAACGAGGACATGTAGATCCAGGCAATATTTCCTTCCGTGTCCAAAATCGTACTTCTCAAGAAGCAGTTTGATCCGTAAGTCTGAATCCTGGAAGTTTTGCTGCTCCTGAAATCTGCATTAGTGTGCATGCTGAAAAGTGAAAATGCTCTAAAGTGAAATATTGCCTTATACGTATTTTGAAGATGAAATCCAATTAGATTTTTATTTATGGCCCCAAATCAAAAAACCTGCAGGACATTCTGGACGCGTACTGTTCAGTCATATTTTGTCATACTTCTTGGTTGAGGAAAGACGGACTACATTTTAATTGCCAACATTAATTTAACATTTTAGCCTAAATACAGTTTGTTCTGGTAGACTGGAATGAGAAGAAGTGGCAAGGAAAGAGCAGATGGAGGCTTTGTGATGATGACGACAGGTAATGGAATAGAGTTAATCTCCAACCAGTAGGGATCCACCTGGTACCCTACTCCCTGAAGGGTATTTTGTCGGAAGATTTGCCCAGGGATTGGCCCTTGGTACAAATACAAATGCTGGTGTTTTGAATCTTGAACCTAGAAGTGGAGAAAGTGCACTTACCTGCTCAAGTTATGTCTTATGTTCCCTACATAGGACCCTTCACAGGTCCCTTATCACTGAATGTACTGTTTTTGATACTCTATTTATAATTCATCTTTTCCCTTGCCCCCTCCACGGGGAGGTCAGAGGTCAAGGTCAGCTACAGGGCTTCAGTGACTCGCTCAAGGACACTTCGGCAGGTGGGTGTTTGCCGACTCTGGGGCCTACTCTGGGGCCCAGTTAAAGGGGGATCTTTCTACTCACTACATCACCCTGCTGTCCCACCAAAGCCTTCTGTCTTCTCTGCAGGGACTCTGTTTGAGTGTACGTCTGTCTGGTTGAGGTCATTGCTGCGAAAGGAGGTCCAACCAGTTACTGAATCTCATGGTTCATATACTTCCAATACTATCCAATCCAAGCTGTTGTCTCTATTCAACATAAAGTTGTGTAAAAGTACTTTTGTGTGCGTCATTGGTTAAATCATTGTGCTTATCTGTTATGACTTAGATGAGGATCGTACCATATATTATGGGCCATTTATGCAGCAATGAAGGTCATTCAAAAGGGTTCACATATTTTCTCGCAACTCTGTCTGTCTATTCAGCATGTTGTGGCATGCATGACTATTCCATCTTTATGGTAGCCAACTTGTAGCCAGTGTTGTCATGATACCAGAATTTTGACTTTGATACCAGCACTAGCATACCAATATCATCTTTTCACAGGAGTTTGATGTCGGTTGTGTGTCCATCTTTGTCGGCTCTGTAAGTGAAGTGGTTCCATATTTGGCCCTGACACCAGATTGTCAACTGGTTTAGGTGGACTGGGGTCCAGCTTGAGACGTGGTGGACTGTTTTCAGCTGTTTCACTGACACTGTTTTTTAAACTATTCCAATCTGCACTTGTGCGCCCTCTGGAGGCAACATCCAGCTCGGTGAAAGTAACTAGTAATGGCCAGTGGGGAATTATCCTAGCATGAACTTCTTAAGTGCATCAAATGACACAGACCGTTTTGCTGAATAACATGAAAAATCATCTTAGAAAATTTAAACATTTTAATAAATAAAAATGATGTAATATACACCATTATGAATATACATCTACAACAAGCATACCAAGACATTTGAAATACAAAAACTGACAGTTCAATTTAGTTGCTTTAAAAGCTTCAATTTTCAGGAAGAGTGGGGGTGAGCAGGAATTACAGTAGCCATACATTCTTGTTAGTGTCTGTGCCAACAAATACAAAAAGCATGACGATCATGAGCACTGACTTCTCAGAGATGGTGAACGTAAAAACTGGATAGTTACATATCTGGGTTAAAGATTTCCATGAACAGAAATTCTGAGGTACTGAGTTGTCTACGTCTGTAACTAACAGTGAACACATTGTTATAGGGTTATAATAACAAAGCCCATTAAAAATAAAGTCTGTAACGCAAAGCACTCCAAAACATCTCAGGAAGACCAAACAATTAGGCTGAGACAATGAAATCAGAATTTTTTTCTACACTTGTATTGCATTTAGTGTGATTCTGGGAAAAAAAAAAGATTGCTGAAAACATGAACATGAAACTCTCAGATATACAGAGGCTCCCAGAAGTACAGATGTTACTGCCGTTGAGTGTAAGCAGCGCTGCCCAAAAACATCTTTGCGAGACGTTTTGATGCCTTCTGGGATCTTCGCCCGTTCAAACAAACATAGTGACACTGCATACTGCTAACCTCCATCTACTGGTGGGATGTGGTGTGGTGTGGTTGCACGTACAACAAGAATCAATCTGTCTTCAAGTCGATGTTATTGCTTTTAAATAAACACTTACACGGGCTCCTGCGAGTTGATTCAATGTTTGTTTGACCTGACAAAGACCCCAGATGGGATTTAAATGTTGTCTCATAGATGAACAGCTTTAGGGGCATCACAACTCACGGTGAGCCCTAGTGGATAACATGTTTTCACCCTGGCTCAGCACCAAACGCAATCATGTGCATATGCTATTAACGTTCAACTGTATATTTACTACCACCAAAACATTAGACTTAGCATATAGGATTTAGACCAAAATCAATTGGAAAGTTGTGAACATAAAATCATGATGAAATGTGTCTTCAATCTATGTCCTATTAAATTCCCTTACTTTAAAATTTGACACTCAGAATGTTATAGTCCTATCTGTTTATTCCCTGAAGCATCAGCAGAGTGAAAACAAACCTCTTACACACATCCATGACCAAATACATTTGACCATAAATTGCACTTTGACTGGCCAACCAGTCCAAATAATGAGCCAAATAACCAAACCTCTTTAATGGAATCATTTCATATAACTCTTAATGGCCAAACGTCAACCTACAGTACAGTACAGGATTGTGTAGCTACATTTTTGTCAGAAGCTAGGAGATAACAAAAAAGCACCACAGATGTATTTAAAATAGCACCAGTTGTCAGAATGCATTGGGTGTAATGACAATGTGCAGCACTGAAAAGGTCCAGAGACGAGCCACTAATATCTGGAGCAGCTGCTGCAATGCTCATCCACCAAACATTTGAGCAATGTCACTAGATTTGAATCACATTTACTTGCACGCTTCTGAGAAAAGAAAGTGTTTGGATCCCCCTAACGTCAGTTCAAAGCAGCATCACAAAGCACTGTCTGTTACATTTCTACTTGCACAGTCTGTGGACTAGATGAGTATAGATTACATTTATAGTTATGTGCTCTGCTGCCATACAGATTGCAAGGGAGCACCCTAGTGGAAAATAAGCCTCACTGCTCTCTGAGTCGCTCATGCCCAAAGACAATAAACGATACATGGTTTGAAGAGATGAAATGACTGCAGAGGTCATCCTGGAGTTTGACTTCAAAATAAAATACCCCAAATAGCAGACTCCAGGAAAACTAGTACTCAATGTGGTAAGATCATGACCCACAAATACCTCTAGAATAAAAATGACCTCTGACTCAGTCTGTTGGACGTTGCTATCAAAAGGCTTTGCCATCACCCAATATTTCTCTCTCAGTCTGTTTAGTGAACCAGGAAGATATACAGTGTGGTTACAGCCATTATGGTGCACCGTTTTTGGTTATCTCTTTTGTCTTGTTTTGTACAGAGCTGAAAGGTTTAGCCTCAGGCAGACTTCATATTTCTCCACTTCGCGTGAGATTCTGCATTGCTACGGTATAAAGCAACAAATGGTTATAAAAATAATCGAACATAGACTTATACATTCTGGAAAACAATTACTGTTCCCAAATATAGATACTCATGTAACCATTTTGGTTTCATAACATTATATATATATATATATATTCTATGTTTCTTGGATCTATAATATTAAATTCTGAAACTAATTTCTAGCATTTAGATTTCCATCACTCACATATAGACATTGGTCTGTTACATGTTATATAATGTGTCACTGAAGCAGACCCTACACTACTCAGTTCCCACTCAGTTTTCAATATACTTTGTGTGCATCATATTTTCTCATACAAAAAATATATATGACAAGATATGCTTATTTTGAAATATTATTTACAGTGTGTGACAAAACTTTTTTAATGTGTATCTGAAATCTCCAATGCCTCTTTATACACTCAAATTTGGACATGTAAATATTTTGGATGGGGCAAACGTTGATACAGTATAATATTGCAATACTTTCCTCCATGATGCAGTATTGATGCACTGATGCGTGCAGTGTTTTCGCATTTCAAGAAAGATCATGTAATGATATCTCAAATGAATTTCAAATGAATTTGGCGATGTATCATGTTGAAGATTTTCTGCCTCAACGTGTCCTCCTGCTGTGGCCTTTGATTAAAATGTGGTATTACTGAGGTTGTTTTTTTTTTTTTTTTTACAGGGGCACCTTGTCATGTTTGTCATGTATTAGCCTATAGTTCCTGGTAGAGCAACCAGCCAGAGAGCTTTACAAAGAGACACACCTACGATATCATCTGTTCTTGAAAATGAAAAAATGCCCCCTGAAAAAGTGGTGGAAAGTCTGGGTGAATTGTCAACTCGTAATTGATTCATGGGTTTTTACTCGTAAGTACAATTTATCTTGACATTTTATTCGCCTGTAAGATATTATTTCAGCTATTGTTGCAGTTAAAAAAAAACAGTAGTAAATTGCAATGCATCGCAATATGAAATCACAGTACTTAAATCCCTAACTGTATCATGGCCAAAATGTCATGATAATATTGTGAGCACTATGTGTGGGTTCTGACCACCAGTCATTATACCGATAATATCTATTTATTTACAGGAATATCACGATATGATTAAAATATATATCACCATTCATCATATTAAAGTGTAATTTGTTAGGGCTCAATTTTGCTCAATAAAGTACACTGCACCATCTATTGGGATGCTTTGTTCATTTTCTCTTTTTTCAGGGAAGAACCAAAATGATTTGGCATGTTTTTCCATGTCAGACCCAAGGTGCATTTCAAATAACCCCTAAGTGTGCTCTACACAAGTAAGAAAACAATTTACTGTATTAGCACCAGAGATATATATGATAAGCCGGCGCGTGACGACACCAAACCCAGACTCTGATTTTCCTCAGCTCAAGAGTCAAGAGTGATACAGTACTGAGATTTTCTTTACAGATGATAAATTTATGAGAAATTATAATGTAAAAGCAGGTGATTAATGAGCGATAAAATGTCTGACATTTTTCTTCAGGCACATCACACAACGATAACTATTGCCAAGCTATTCGGGAGCCTTGT
>OOFE01002145.1:19132-32274 GCA_900323365.1 Monocentris japonica | reverse complement strand
GAGCCTTGTGCAGTGCCACTAACTGCAAATCATCACTAATATCTCAAAATGTGGATCACTATTGGTGGTCCTTGCGACAAAGAATGTCATATGTAGAACTATCCTAATTTAGATTCCCCAAGTACACCATTTTAATTCATAATAAATTCTGAGCTATGGTATTTCACAACGAATCAAGACCTTTCTGTACTTATATCTATGCACTGTACTTAGACAAGTCCTACTGCACTTTGACAAATATAGCATCAAGTCGACTTGCTTCTGAGACTGTGAGATTACTTTCAACTAACGTGGACTATAAAAATATCAATTGATAAACATTGCAGGAATAGTAAAGAGCAAATCTACTTGGCCTATAATCCAAATCCCCTAAAAACAATTCTCAACAGCTTCCAATCCACTATAAGGTATCTAACTGCATGGTATGTGCTTTTATTGCATCGCGACGTTACTGTAGCAAAACTACTACTGCTGAACTGTTCTACCTGCAGAGCGAAACAAGCTGAAAGGACATTTTCTCTTACTTCAATGCCAAATGTAAGCTCTTTATGATATATTTGCTGAATTTCAATGTCACTGGGGAAAGCAGAGAAAATGTCACCTTTTCAGAGACTGATGAAACGAACAGAATCAACAGGGGGGTAACTTTAGTATTGCACCTGCAAATAGGTTTTCTGAATTGGTAACGTCTATTCATTTTCTCTTGTGAGCCTCTGAAAAACAGCTGTTGATAGTCAGTTTCAAAGCTTTTACTGATTTATAATCATCATCCATTAAAATGAGCATTGCTATTTTATTCTGAAGTCCAAAAGGTTATAACTGAACAGACCGCTAATTCTCTCAGTTACAGCATGTTTCCTGTCTTAGAGGCATTTCCCCATTTCTGTCAGTAGCATTCAAATGTTTAAACCATGCAAATAATATCTTTCACTATACACTATGTACAAGTACACATTTCTCAGTGGCACATTAAGAGGTATACAGTACTTCTCTGTTGGGGCATTTCTGTCTTAATGTACAAGCCTCACCAAAAGCCCTCGCTTCAGATATTTAAGTCTCATTAAAGCCCTTTGGTGATGAAATAACTACACAGTCACACCAAGCGACAATTTTCAACCACTGCTGGTTTGAAGAACTGTCTCATGACTTCGCAAATGTTCGGGATTTAACTTCAACTTGGTGGTCCTCATGAATGTTGTGGAAGCTTTCATGGTATTCAGTCTCTCTACGTTCAGCCAAAATGTGTGGAAACAAAGTTATGCCATTGAACTGTCACTATATACGCTACAGTGTACACCGAAGTGCTTGACCTGACCTTCTACCACTCTGGATTCGGTCTCCCCAAAGCATTTTGGTTGTGATGTTGAGGTTCACCCTGTTTATCTCTTTCCAGTGTCTTGGAAATGACTCTGAGGGTGACTCCATCCTCAAACTTTAACTTGGAAAAGTATATATTGGCTTTGTGAAGAGGGTCACTGAAGCCTCTAGAAAATGTATTTCCATATTGAAATAAAAAATGGGAATATTTTTCATATGAATTTATGTAACTGCATGCATATATTGACCAATTCTATATAAAATATGCAATTTCTTATGATACATTTTACAATATAGACTAATTATATGTACAAATTTCATTATAGAATCTTCCTTATATCTTGGGCCTTTTACCACTTCTGTCTGTTTTCTACTTTCTTTTGAATGGAAGTTGGGAAAAGTCTGCCATAATTTCGTGGACCTCAATGGAACCAAAATATATTAAGTATCAACTTGGCAAAGCTCCTCAATTCCGATTTCACCGGCATGTGTAATACCTCATTACACCAAAACAAAATAACATAATAGGTATATAGGGAGGATATGATGTATGTACAAGCAGGTATTATGGATGATACAGTTTGGATTGTTTTGATTTCCTGCTAGAAACACATTAAAGGAAGTTTAAATGCTATTATGCTATTGATCAGGCCAATCAAGCGTCAACCCCTCTCTGAGGACATTCAAAAATGTGTTTTTTGAGAAAGTAGTAATAGCTTCCTGTTAGAAATTTGTTAGAAATGATCTGCTAGCAACACACAAACTTTCCCCTGACATGTAATAAGAGAAACTGTTTTCTTCTCCACTAACTTGCTTTTTGAAAGTCCTAAGAGGGGGATTGATGGTGATCAGCAGTAATCACACATCCCTTTAAGTGTGCTACACAGTGTTGTATGCAATGACAGAGAAAGTCTTTCGCAATGGTCAGTTCTCCGCTATCCTTTTCAGAAGTTTGCTTACGTCTATTAAGTAAAATACAAAATGCAGTCAAACCAGTGTCTTCAATCGTTCAAGAACATTTACATTGTGATCTGCTAACAGGACCCAAAGCAACACAAATATCAGAAGGTGGGCAGGGAAATATTCAATGATCCAACAATGTCATGTTGGAAACCAGGGCACTCTTCCTCCTGAATCTAAAATTAAAACAGCTTTATTTAAACAGGCGCACCAACAACAACATTTAAGAGCAAGCAGGCACAATTACACGTTTCACCTGTGGAGCGTTTCTTGCATAAGTGTGCCTGCAGAGTTTCAAATATCCTTGTTGGTATGCCACCCAAAGGAGGGTTGGAATGGAAGAAGAGCTCCTTGTCTCTAAGTGTGATTTTGAATCAACCACTGCTCCAACCAGTACCTTCTAACCACAACTTTACTCCTTTTTAACGCAGGCAGCGCTGCAGCTTTCTGTCATTCCTTTATACCGCAAAAAGTTCCTAAAGTAATACAAGAATACAGTAATTACGCAACATTTGCAGTCATCCGTATGTAAGGACCATTTGTGTTAGTACAGCATAGTATGGTTCACTTACTGGATTAGCACCTTAGGCTGCAAGAGGGGGCAGGGCCTCTGTATTACACTACTGCTAAAGCACCTGTGATGACATATCTTCTTTAGCCATACTTTTTGGTCAGCATTTTCTTTTCCTCTTCCTAAAATATGTTTTTCATTTAGTACATTGTTGTAAAGAATGTAAATAACAATATTGGTGTTGTAGGTTCACTGCTCTTATTGGTAATTCCCTTTTCCTTTCCTCTAGGCACGTCAAACCTTTGCATCTACAGTCTATCCAATATCAAGTCATTCATGAAAGTGGGCAATGGCTCACATTAATGTAATCTAGCTGTTGGGTTGGTAGTGTAAGTGATCATTGATCTGGGACATTTTTTTCTGCATCCATTTTCATGCCACTTCACTCACACAGTGAAGTTTCAGTTTGGTTTAGTTTAGTTTGTTCAGATGTCTAGTTTTAGTCCCAGTGAACTGTGGTAACCTTGTTTTAAGCCTTAAGGCTATTTCCACAATAAATGCCCTTTGGGATTATAACAGACACAGATTAAAAACTGAACTGTTGGCCACCAGATGCTGTAAGTTTGCAGACATGATAATTCCAGAATAAATAAAGGCACTCATTTATGCGCTAAAATGGCTACGTTTAAAAATTAGATTATATTCTTGTATTTTGTTTCACAAAAGATCACACAACAACTAATAGTTTTATACCTTATCCATCAAGAGAGGCAACCCCGAGAGTCTAATGAAAAATGTTGCACACTGGTGAGAAATTGTAGTTTGGTGAAGTTAGAACTGTGTCACAATATGGTCATATTACTTGTGGCCCTGTAAAATGTATAAATAGTTTTCCAGTTTCCTAGATATGGCCATGAGTCTCCACTGACAGCTGTTTCATTAGCCTTGAATATGTGAGGATAGTTCAGACATAAAGTATAGAACGCTTGAAACTTGGATCCCAATGTACATTTAGTGTGGAAATAGCTTTATATCGGGTATATCACAGAAGACTATGTTGGAGTTACAGCTGCGACAGTCGTTGCTCAAAATCACAATGCCAGAAACACTTCTGTCAAACAAAATCAAATCAAACAAAGTGCTGTACATCATCACTTTATCTCTATGTGTTATAGCATCTTGAACTACTGTCAGAGCACTGTCACGTCTTAGTAGGAGCCCAAGATATGTTGATATATACAAGTGAATACACCTTCATCTATAGAAAGTTGAGCACCTTTTGAGGAAACCGGAAAAAAACAGAAACTTATACTGTTGCACACATATCCTTCATCTGTGGATTCTAAAATGTGATTTGAGCTACAGCATACCTATTGTGTGATATATTTGAGCTTCTGATGCTATGGCACTTGCCTTGCCTTACCAATAAAAAATGTTTTTTTAAGCCCCTTATTATCCACATTATCAGCATCATTGGAATCTCTGTTTTCAAATACTAAACTTGAGTAAGATGTAAACAAATTTGATATATACCAGTGGAGTTTATATGGTCAGATACAACAGAAGACTTTTAGCTCAGTTTGTGTTGCCTTGTTATGTCTTTTCTTGAGGGACAAGTGTCTGGACATGCCTCTCAACACTGCTTTTTCAAATGATGACACAAAGGGACAAAAGATCAAGGCTATGAATTTAGAAAATGGCCAAAAAGGAAGTTACTCAATCACACACACACGTATAAAATAGAAATAGAAATAAAAAAATTGACAAAAATGAATCAGGCAACCAACCAGAAGCTCCATTAAGGCCATGCAAAGCCAGTATTTTGTTCAACAAATTAGGCCCTCCCATAGGTATGAAAAAAAATACTAGTATATACTATTGCACAAAATCCTATCCTCCACACCGTATGGTTGTCGTTTTCTTGATTTTAAGAAAATCTAGTGTTTTGGGCATTACTATAGTACTGAATAGGATTTGGAGCCCTCTAGACTACCTATAGAACTGTAGAAGAAAATAAACAGGGACAAATGTATAGATTTTGCTCCAGTGCAAACATTTCTTAGACGTGAAAAGAGAAGTTGGAGCAATCATGTGACTTTATGTCATCATGGTTAAGGTCACAATGAAAATGCAATCTGTAACTGATTACTGGTTAGCTCCTTTAAAACTGTAATCAGTAATGTAATCCACTGGATTACTGAAACTCACTTATTAGTTTAGTATTATTAGCCAAGGTCAGCAACATATTCTGATTACTTTCAGTTACTTTTCCAGTGCTTTGCCATCAAAATCACACAGACACAGACAGCTATTATCGTTATCTACCACCGTTATAGATCCTTAATTCAGTTTGTGTAAGATATTTGTTGATAATGTCACAACAAAAAGGCGTTTTTTCCCCTTAAACCACGTTTATCAATAATCCAACTAACAATCCCACATTTTTGGATATAACTGTAATCTGATTACCGCTTTTCTCGGTGCCTGATGCATGATTTATTACAAGATTGTGTAATCGGAAATTCTAAGCACTATTGAATGAAATCTATTGGATAAGAAATTACTTGTAGTGCTGTTGTACCCCAATACAATGCCAATATACACAGTAGATCAAGCAGTTGCTTTCTGTTTGACAGACATCCCTTAAACAAGAAGCCCAGATCCTGATCATTTATGACAGAGTAGTTGAAAACGTATTCATGGTTATTCATCTTCAAGACGAGTAAAGGTGATGTTTTTTACTTTTACGACAGGCTTATCATTCTAAGTGTTATTAGGATTGAATTAACTTAATAATACGTATGGCAATTTAGAATTAGTACATAATACATGAATGGATAACTACAACACATTGCAAATAAATCAAGTAGAGCACAATAATGATTCAAAAATGAAAACGGCTAGTTTTGTTCTGCTGGCTGATCCTGGTGGTTGTGTGGTCTCGTGTCCTGTGCTCTGAGGTATACTTGGTAGAAAGTGAGAACACCCATAATTGTGAGGCGAGTTTCTCGGCAGATAGAGACGTTGCTGGCGAAGTGGGGCCAGGGGAAGGTGCTGTAAACTGAGACCCACAGGGCTTCTTGGGGATTGGCTCAGCACAAGAAACATGACTCAAGCCTGTACAAGCCTATCAAATGAAAACAGTAATACTGTAGTATGAAAATGGGATTTAAAAAAAAAAAAACACAAACTGGAAAAGACTGGAGTTGATAATGAAGTATTGCCTCTTTGTTGAATAAATGTTTTTGCACTGGAGTAAAACTTTAGAAACCTCTGGCAGCTATAATTTTGAATTAAATTGCTAGAAATCTAGAGAAAATTCTAAATGGGAATACTCCTCGATTTAAGCGTACACGTGATATTCTTATGCCCTGGGTCATTTCCACCAGTAGCTGGATGAACAATAATGAACAAATATTTTTCAGGTAGAAACCCAGACAACGAGGACTCTAATCTGTGATGTAACTTCAATTTCCCATTGCTGTTGCTCCACTGACAGTAAATTGAGACCAATTTTGTAGAAACGCTTGTTTGAACTTTTACACTGAAATGAGTGTATTTCATAGTAATACATAGTAGTTTGTTTTGTGGAAAATATTCCCTTATACCTTAGATAATTATTCTGGGTTCTGTCATATTATGTATCTTTTCCAATTCAAGTACATTGTTATGCACATTTGTATGGCATCACAGATTAGGGCTTGGTAGAAACTACCAACCTCATGTTTGGCTATTTGATACATGGCAGAATGTTCACTAATGCAGACTGAAATGTCCAAGGGCACAGGTGTAATCTATCTGAATGCTGAAATTTAGTGGTATTCCCCTTTAATGATAGGAAATTGCAAAAGGGCTATTTTGGGTTGTGGGATATGTGGAAATTTTGGAGTGGGGCCTGTTGCATGTATGTGACCTTGTCCTGAAGGGCTTTCAGAGGAGGGTGGCATGGTCTAGGTCTATGCTGTCCATGCTGGCCAAAATAGCCTTCTGGTCCTCCTGGGGCGGGCGGCGGTACAGCAGGGCGGAAAAGCGGGCATATGGGTCCTGGAGGATGGGCCGTTTCTTCTTCTTGCGGAGGTAGAGAGCTTCTTCGGGCTGGAGTACCTGAGAGGTGTAGGCCTGCTGGGTCTGAGAGGTGGAGACACCTGGAGGAGGGATGGCAAAAGGCAGGTCACGGTCTGAGGCAGCTGGGTCAGGAAATAAGGATAGACGAGGAGCGTAAACACTATGGGATGGACAATGGATTGCCGAACATAGCATTCAGAGCAAAACAGGGCAGACAACAGTGTAGTGAATTTATATCGGATTTTATGAAATCCCTTGTGCCGTAGACCGGGGTGAGTGCATACATAGAAATCTAGTTTAGATTTACAAAGAATGGGGGGAAGGCAGTGTGGAATGTGGGTTATCAAGTGGGCACCTCCCATCGTGGAGGTTTTCTTGAATTAGGCCCACTATGCCTCCAGAAGGCTCAACTGTGGACTCCGGCGTCCCAGAGCCACCCCCCTCTATATCCGCACTCAGCACTGCTAAGATATTCAGCTCTACACTCTACACCAGCCTCCCTATGAAATTAATGCCTAAACAGAGAATGACTGTCTTGGCCTGTACATCAGGCTAGGATAATGTGCTGACTGACCCTGCTGGCTCCGTAGTGGATGCCAAGGCCCACTCAGCTGTCCAGCTATCTGAGTTGTATCTGCATGCCTATTTACCTTAGTTACCTAGGCTTAAGAAATTATCCTACCCTCTAGGGGTTAAAGCCAAAGCAGATAAACCAATGAAAATGAAAGCCCTCTACCCTCGTATATTAAGGCCTAAGCAGAGAATGGTTGCCTGGGCCTGTTCCTTATTCCTTTTACAACCACATTAACTGAATGCTATATGCTAGATGCTAATGCTAGAATTTGAAGTGCCAATGTGCCGGGCTAGGCATCACAACCAGTGGAGCGTGCACGTGAGAAATCCACCAAGTTATGGTGCAAATGCAACTTTTCCAAACCAAATCCACTGGTTTATTTCAAACCCAATCACGTATGAGTAGAAGTTAACATCTCTCACTTTTTGCTCACGGTAAAGGAACAGACCATAGGAATTGATGATCTGTTGCGTTTGAATACTGCTGCATATATTGTACATTGTTATTCTCATTTCATTTTCTTTGGTAACTTTGTTCCTGTCAGGCCTTTGTCTAGCTATCCACAAATAACCCCTGTCAACCATCATGTGAAGAGCTTTCACTAGAATGGAGACGCCTTCCTGGGTGAGAGATATTTTCTGTTTGTATAGAATCTGTACTGCAACCTCAGATCAGGTCTGGTTCAATTTGATTTCAGTATTAGCAGGGCCTATGCTGTAATGTCACCACACAGCACAGCATGGACAGGGAAGGGTTTATGCTCACAGGATGCAGGGGCTCCATGTCATTCCCTGAAAGAAAAAGAGGGGCAGAGCATTTTCATGCAGAGCCCTTTGGAAAAAGCTTGCTGCCAATGTCAGGGAAATAGATGCTGTCTCAGTATTTATATTATAATCTCTCCTACTGCAGCTCCCACATTACCACTCATTTGTTGACCTGAAGTAACTCTTAATAACTAATTAGTAACTATTAAGTTATTTTTTTAAGCAGAAATGAAAGGAGCAGTGCAGTGATACACCCTACTATTTTCTACTGTTGTGACACCTTTGTCTAGGTAATTTTATGTAATCTGATTGACACTTGTAAAAGTCCACTCCCTGTGTAAGTGATACTTTACTTTCTAATTTCAAAAACTTTGCAAATAATATTACCACTAATAACAGTTGTACAAATAGAAAATTGTAAATCTTAAATGTTTGAGAAGCAAAAATACATCCCCTTTCAAGGCTATTCAATAGACTTATCAGACATCATGATGTGGAAATATATCACTGTCTAAAAAGTGAGAACTGAGACCACCAGGGTTCACACCTGTTTTCTTTCTGGTCTTGGAGTTATTGTTGTTCACCGTCATCTTCTTGGCCTTTTTAATGCGTTGATATCTCAGTGTATCAATCCTCTCAGACCCTGAAAGGGCGCTCGGTGCACCTCGACGTTTTCTGGATAGAGAAGAGAGAGGGAAAACAGGTAACTCCAGGCCACTCACAGTCAGTGGACCCCTATCTATCTGCACTATGGAGTGCCACCAAATCCAAGACCCAAACCATGTCAACACAGCGCTGCTTAATCTAAGTAAGAGGTGAAGCACATTGCCTAAGGATCAATCTGAGACACCTCAGGCGCTGTACTCTGAAATCCAGCAATAGATCTACTATTAGCATTACCTTGTGAGTCATCTGGATTTATCAAGCATTATATTTGGATTTACAAACATTATTCAGTTTTAACATGAGTTTGTAAAATCCAGATGGCATGTTCTAGCACTTCTAGCATCGGGCAACTTGAATTATCCCTCAGGGTTATCAGCTGTAATTAATCAGAAATTTCCATAACACTTATGTGATATTTTGCTCAAATTGATTCTGACAATTTGTATTCAAAGAAAAGTAAAGTATCACATGATTTTCAAAACCATCTATTCACCTCATAATGTGGCGCACAAGATTAGGACAGTGATCAATGATATACAGTAGATACAGTAAATAAGATTTACACCGTTGGTTTCAGAGCAAGATATTTTGATAAAAATATATAGTAAATAAGTAATATAGTAGGACTATTTATGATAGTTTTACTTAACCGCATAGCAGATTGGATTTTTCTTACGAAATTTAATTTATTCCACTCTGAAAATAACAGATGCAAACCTTTCCTGGTGTGTGTATTTCACAGCTGCTCATGATAGCATCTACAGACCTCCCTTCCATTCATGGAGGCACTTATGACATGGCAGCCCACAGATTCTGCCACAAACACACACTGGGTTCTCTCAAGGCACAGAAAACAAATAGCATTACAGAGAGGCCATCTTCCCACCGTGGCTGCAGAGAGAAACCGAAGGTTGTTAGTATAGGGGGAGAATCACAGCTGAGCAACAAAGCATCATCAATATGTATTCATAGACATGGATACTGTCTACAATGGGCTTCACCATGCTGACAGGGGGAGAGATGGCGGGAGGGGAAAATGACTACTCGGGAACAGTCACAAAATGAAAAATAAGCCAAAAAAAAGCGAAGCACTAGGACAACAAATGTAACAAGAGTTTATCCATATAATTGTTTCGTTTTTGAAACGGAAGAGCAATATTTAGCGATGGCATGCATGGCAGTTTGCACATGGAACACGACTTTAAAGGGGAATACATTCAAAAGCACTTCAAAGGGCAGTTCACTCAGAACTAAGGAGGT
Organism: Monocentris japonica; assembly: GCA_900323365.1. Classification (NCBI taxonomy): domain Eukaryota; kingdom Metazoa; phylum Chordata; class Actinopteri; order Trachichthyiformes; family Monocentridae; genus Monocentris; species Monocentris japonica. The sequence goes on along the minus strand of OOFE01002145.1, from coordinate 22,157 downwards.
CCTAAACCCCCTGCATGCCCTGTCCCTCTGCATGCCCTTGGCAAAATCTTTGGTCCTCAAGATAAAAAGAAGTGCATCAGCAATTTTTGCAGGACACTTGCTTCACATGGCAGTCAGAACTTTTCTGCAGTCCACACTTACAAGTGCAATTGTGTACTCAGATGCTTTGATTCATGCTCTATACAGATGCTCTATACAGAGGATTAAGGCCATGTGTCCACCAGGAATCTCTTTTTAAGCTAGTAGGGCTAAACAGAGGCTTCAGGGGGTGCTGGTCATGGATCCTGCTGTTGCTATGTGACTGCTGAAAACCTGTTAGAAGTTGAAATTGCTCTGACAGCTAAAAACATGCTCAGCTTTCAGCATTGTTGGGAACATGCAACAGCGTGTCTGCTCCATTGGAAATGAGAAAAAGAAGTCAGAGCTGTAAAGAACGGTTCCCAGTGGACACACAGCCTAAGGTGAGTTCATAACGCCAATCTTACAAAATATTTCCGGAAGATAGGGATCCAAATATTTTCAATTGGTGCCGTATAACATAAGCATCTGTAAAATATAAATGGCAGAATGTGTCACGCTTGAGAAGAATGCTAAGAGTGTTTTTAGGACAAATAATTTGAGATGCCTAACCTAAATCCACAAAGACAATCCATGTCATAAATAAACTGAATGCTACACCTTGCAATAATCTTTACCAATCAATAAAATATTGTCAGGTTTTCAATTAAAGGCACAAAAAAATTCTATCTGATGGTCATATATGTCGACAACAGCATGATTACTTATTATAAAGATAACATGACATGCTGTCAAAAATTATCATTGCCATTTTCTGGGGCTTACTTGTTGGAGTATACTCTAGTTTTTGGCCATGCGCAGTTGTCTTCCTCTTCCTAAATGGTAGCCTGATAAGTAGCTGACGGTGGCATTGCCACCTCTGTACTAAAGGGGAAATGTTTTTTGCACAGCACACTACTCACATCAAATTGCAACAACAGATTCAAATTTGTCATATTGCAGACATACCCTACATGTGTGCATGTGTGTGTGTGTGTGTGTGTGTGTGCATTTTTCAATGATTTCTTTAGGTCCAGCATCATTAATTCTTTCATTAACTCATTTATAATAGGTCTTTATGTGAATCTACCATCTATACTGTTCTTCATTTGCTACACTAATTTTCAAAACAGTGAACCAGGTACCTCAGTTGCATCAAAATTTCATCCGGGTTGAACCTGATAAGGTTACTGTACTCTAACTGAAATGTTTATCTGAGGTTGTTTCATTTGGCTCAATCGGCCCAATTAACATATTACCAGGGTGCATGTAAATGTGGTCAGTTAGCAAACCACTCAAGCATGAAATCATGTTGGTGATACCTCGCTAACCTAATCTGTTATCTACAAGATAGCATATGCATACCAGTCAGAATGCATACTGTACCGAAGACTGCAGAACTCAAAATGCATCGCCACTTTGAGAAAAAGAGAAAAGGAAAGAACTGAAATCGACTACAAGGTTGACTGAAGGAAGGAACAAATTAAACAAAGTGAGACTTAAAGTCTTGTATTCCCCTTTAAAGGACGAGGTGATCAAAAAAGTCCCACCTGCTAACCCCCCCCTTTCAGACATGGATCCAACCCTTACCTATTGTGGTGTAGAGGACCTGGTCACAACAACGCTGCCCAGATAGCTGAGATCAATCAAAAACAAAGCAGGTAAGACTCCAGGAGCCATCAAGAACCACCATACTGCCCCTAATTCATAATGATGGAGACATTGCATTACATGAGAAGCGGACAGGCCCTGTGACACACTTTGCCCAACAAGCTTCCCTTGGTAGTCAGACCTGGGTGTGTCATGGGGGCAATTGAAGGGATTGGGAGAGGAGGGGTAGGGAAGTAGGATAGGGAAGGGTCTGGAAGAGTGTGAGGTAGGGGAGAATTGGTCATGCAGTCAGGTTACTAAGGACGAGGATGGGCCACAGGGCCTGCCGAGATGAACTCTCCTTAAAGCATCCCTCTGCATGATAAAGGCATCTTCAAAGGCTTGGAGCTGGACATAACAATGGGTGTTTGTTTTGTCTGGGGAATCAATTTGATGCATATTATGGGATTCCTCCTGTTAGGTGAAAGCAGGGTAAAGCATGATACAGATGGAAAAACAGGGATCCTGTGATGATGTCTCGCAGATTCCCAGGCTTTTAGGGGCTTGTGCTGAACAAACGCATTGGAAATTGTATTTTTTCTTCAAAGACGTACTGTAGCCCCAAAAGGTCTGATATGCAATCTGTGAAGCAAATGCATTTTCTTGTCAAGTCACAAAATATTTGTTCCACAATGTTTTTTGTTCTTTTCACTGAAAAATGCAATGTATTTTTCAAGGTGACAATTTCGGAACAATGCTTCACAGATTCAATGGATGAATACTTCTAACTTGATGTCTGACATGAAAAGCAGCATTGACTGAATTTAAAACTCCCAAAGCTCATCAAATGAATAAACACAACAAAATGGTATTGAAAATTATGACGTTAAAATTCTTCAACCTTACAACCGCATATAGTTTTCATATTTTGTAGTTTACAAAGTTTTTGACTGATTTTTTAGTTTAAAAGTGTTATAAAAATTTAATGAGGCTTTAAACTACAAGCTAAACTACATCACTAATTTGCCACAGAGGTGATTATAATTTTCAAAGATGGATATTAGAGAGCCCTTTGGTAACTCAAATGTCAGAGCAACTTGACACGTCAAAGCATTATGGGCTGGGGCAGATGACTCAAATGGTATCCCTCCCTGGAAGCCTAGTGCACCTACCCTGAAGCTGACAACTGGGGTGGAGAGGGCTCAGTTGGAAGGATCTCCTCCTCAGACCTCCTCTGAGATGGCATCTGCCCAAAAATGTTGCTGCTTTCCATGGGGGGTGACGGGGACTGGGACGGGTAGCTGGTTGCAGAGGTGGCAAAGGCCATGTGGGAGCGGTAGCTGGGACTTGCCCTCCTGCTACTCTGGCCTTGGGCAGG
>OOFE01002142.1:9658-32151 GCA_900323365.1 Monocentris japonica | reverse complement strand
TGAATTCACTGAGCTCCTGAGAGCGACCCATTCTTTCACAAATGTTTGTAGAAGCAGTCTGCATGCCTAGGTGCTTGATTTTATACACCTGTGGCCATGGAAGTAATTGGAACACCTGAATTCAATTATTTGCAGGGGTGTCCCAATACTTTTGGCAATATAGTGTATATATATAAAGGAAACTAGCTTGAACTGTTGCTGAGCACAGAATTTCAAGTTCTTTCCCAGTGCACAGTCGTACAATTACTCACGTGACACCGAGGCCCATGAAAATCCTCAATTTTGATAACCTGGAGGGTGTCCATTAATTTAGATTAAGTTCATTATAATAGAGAAAAGGAGACAGATATTGCTTTTTGCCTGCCTTGTCGTCCTCGGATCTCCACAGGGTAGCAAGAAAGCAGAACAGAAGCAGCAATACAGCAAGCCTCCGGGTTGGTTGGCCCTGTCCTTATTGTCCTAGGTCCCTGTTCTGATTGAAACACCAAGATATAGAGTTGGGGCACTGCTGAGACTGATTACCTGTACCTGAGTACCCTTCCATTTTATGCAGATAATGTACAATATCTTGTGAAATTAAAACAACTTTTGGTCTTCACACATTCGTCTATCGATTTACAACAGCACATGATCAAACAATTTGGATAAAAATAAATAATTACGGTTTCCAAATTGAAAAGTGGTCATGGGCATGATTATTGGCACCCTTTAGGACCAGGCGTGGGCAATCATGCACCATGGAGGGCCGAGAATCTGCAGGTTTTCATTCCAACCAAAGAATACACCAGGTGATTTCACTGATTGGTCCTTCCTCTGGTTGAAGGTGTGCTAATCAGTGAAATCACCTGCTGTATTCTTTGGTTGGAATGAAAACCTGCAGACTCTCGGCCCTCCATGGCACAAGATTGCCCACCCCTGCTTTAAGACAATTCAAATCCATTTTGCTGGAGGAAATGGATTCTCATTTGCACTGTAATTCAACTCACCTGTGACAGGTTGCAGGTGTCCACGTGGTATCAATGAACCAATTATCCATTTAAAATGATAAAACAGTCTGTTCTATTTCCCTGGTCATCTGTGAAAATCATGAAGAGAAAAGAACTGTCTGAGGATGTCTGGAAAAACTATTATCACCAAACATAAGCGTTCAAGACTATAAAGCCATATAAAGACCTTGGTATTCCTGTTTCCACAATTAACAATGTTATTAAAGTGTTTACTGAAAGTTTAATGGAACTGTGAATCTCCGGACGTGGTGGTAAAAGAAAAATCTCAGATGTCATCGAAGGTTGGTGTGAGCCATTGCAACAACAGCAGCAGTGCTGTCACAGAGAGTTGCATAGCCTACCATTCATAAAAGTCATTATTTCTTTTAGTTAGGGAATCGCTTTTTCAGTTAATTCTCATAGTAAGCTCTGTATAGGAAAAATGACACTGCAAAAGCCAAGACAGGAATGCAATTAAAAGTTAGTCCATGATGAATATGTATAATTGAAACCAAAAGGAATACGGAAAATAATCGATTTTTCAAAAGGTGAACATGGAGAGTCAGCTCACTTTCATCTCTGGACTTTTGAACCCCTTCAGCCAAGCGAAAACGCCAATAGACCACACAGCATTACAGCTGATGTCGGCATCCACAGCAATATAATAACCTAATGTACAAAGGAAATAAAGTGCCATGCTGTTAAACTTTTTCTTTTCTTTTTTCTTTGGAATGGAAACAACAACAGGGGGAAATGGAGGTGTAGCCATTACTCGATTGTATAACATGGACAAGCCCATGCTTACATAGTTTTTTGTATGTAGGACTACAGAGCGGAGACCAAGCAGTCTATTTAACAAAATTCAAATAACTCAGGCATTTATGAGTGAATTTGAATCTTATTTTATGAAATGTACTATACTGATAAACCTGTTCATGTTTAGATTCGTAACACCTTGTCTCATTTAACTGTCCAGGTAAATTATATTAGGGGAAACTGTTTTAATCCAAGATGTGTAACATTTTACCAATACCCTGCATCACAACTTTGTAATGAACTAGAGCCTTCGATGTGATTCGGCTTCCACAGGTTGATTTTCATTCAGGCGCTAATCTCGTCTTTCCTTTTGCAAGGAGGCCATTAGGGCGATGTGAAAGAGAAGATTTGATTGAGTCCAGCTTCAATCATCTGTTAAGAACTTCTGAATATTATTTTGCATTCGTTAACTCAAATAGTCTTTGTTTTACCAAAAGAGCGAAGGTGGGAGGATCTGCTCCTGTGGGCTTTTGGCCTACAGTGAGAACACTTGTTGTGTGAACCTGTTATGTCTAAAAATAACTTGGTGCGTTGCTATCTCAAGTTTTTGCTCTCTTCCTGCTACTCTGATGAAAATCCCATTTGTTCTCTCTCTCATCTTATCACCTAAACTCTGCTGCTACAGGTGCTGTTAACCTAATTTCCGCTCTCCAGTGTCAGTCACCATTTTGGCTAGGTGTTTCAGAGGAGTATCAGTCAGAGACTACACTGTATCATTAAAGAGTATAAAGAAGATTTTTAGATTCCTGTCTTGCTCTTCAATAAATAAGACCCCTTTTATGCACTGGTGTTGTAGTTTTTGGTGAAAATGTCTGTTAGCAATAATGCAATTCAAAAGTATAACAAGTCATTGCTCAATGCCCATGCAGTCTGGTCACGCATCTACCAACAGCAGCCTGCTACCAATTTCTCTAAAATAGTAGTGTGAATACTCACTGTCTGTTTCAGGAGGCGTATTGGCCAGCGATCATTAAGATTGGCAAAAATCCTAAACTTGACCTTGAATATACTTTGGATCATCTTTCTGAGGATTTTTGGCCAGCATTTGTGATAGAACATTTTTATCATATTTCGCCTTATAGCCATTTCTTGAAGTGGTGGTTTAAAAATTGTGTTATAATTTTTAAACCACCAGAGAAGGTATCTTGACGTCTTCTGGGTCGTTGCCAACATTTGGTTCACAACATTGTAAAGTTACTGGCAAATTTCACATTCACACATTCTTCTACACATCTGTATTGTTCTAGAAGTCTGTTTACCCAATTCTCTCCTTCATCAGATTGTCATCAGGCACCAACTTGCAGAGACATGTTTGAGAGGTGCTATCTATCACTGTAAAAGCAGTATGCTGTGAATGCATCATATACTGCTTAATACTGGGATGTCTTATGGGGACTGTTTTCAGCAGTGTGCTGTTACTGTTAGATTAGTGCTTTATTTGACCATCAAAATGTGGGGTTTACACATTTCAGAGGCTAAAGACATAACCTATGTCTGGGTTATGTCCAGGCTAACAGATTAAAACAAATAAAAGGCCAGCCTCCTCAGCAATCAGCTCTCTAAAAAAATGTCATCACCTGTCCTACAGAATCCTGCGGATTATTTTTATTAACCTTTATTGCAAAAATTCCATTTAGAAAACCAGATATGAACAAAACCATTGCGACAAGTAATAAAAAGAACTGTACTGGTGGATTCTATTGAATTAACAGATAGTAAGAAGGACTCTTTGCAGGGCTGTGATGATTTATTAGAGGTGTAATTTCCAAGACATTTGCCAACTTTGGCTACAAAAGAGGGCTTCTAACAAATAGTGGTAGCTTACCCGTTGGCTACAGTTATCAAAATGTATTAAATTTACTGTTGAAAATTAAGTGCACTGAAATCATTAGAGTGACTGGTGCAATAGATAGCACCCATCTTCCCATCACCACAGCCATGGGGGAAGATGAGGTAGACTTTGTGAATAGAAAATCTTTTCACAGCCTCAATGTGACGATATAATACTTTATCAATGAGAAGTGTGCCCACTGGGCTCTAATGGCGGGGCAGTGATAAGCCTTTGTACTTACATATTTACTCTGAAATTTTCGTTGGTGACAACGACAGAGTTACTTTTCACTGTTAAATGTTTTTGTATATAAGTTGAGAGGAACGTAAATGTTAGTGATCCATTTCTTTCCCAGTCTTCCCACTTTTGCAGTCTACTTAACATGTCGAAATTGTTGGCAGCATATGTTTACATTTCCCCACAATTATTTATAGTCTACTTTATTGCTTTTATTGTTCTAGTATTATTTATTTTTAGATTATTGCTTGTATTTTGCTTATTTTGTTGTGTGCTTCTATTTTCTTTTCCACACTAAATCCTATTACTTTTGCTGCTACCTAATTTCCCCATGGGAATCAATAGTTTCATGTTATGTTAAATACACGTGATTGGCTATTTGTTACAAACCCCACCCCTTTTTACGTAAGTGTGCGCTCTTAGCTGTATTGGAAAATCCTGGGTTGACAGAGCAAGTTGATAACCAGCTTCATGAGACCGGTTAGTTAGGATTGCCATTGTATGGTTTTGTGAAGCCAGCTATCGCAAAGATACCCTGACTACGTTGAATCTTCTTTGTGAGACAGGGCTGTTCTGCTGTATGGTTAACAGACAAGGTTTTTTCTTACAGTTTAGCTCATGCATTTAGGTAATGGGAAATGCTACACTGAACACCTAAATGGGAGAAAAATAAGATTGCAATGTAATCACACATACACACATGTGCTTCACATGTTTGCATGGTCAGAAGACCTACACATGCTTACATGTATTTAAAAGAGTTCTCCTCTCATTTCAATGTAAATATTGCAACAGTTGAGCTTGAAACATTTTCATTTTTCTGAATGTGGTCATGAAAGCTAAAGCAGTCCCTCAGCTTGAGTATTAAAATATAAATATAGTAACATTGCATCATGAGGCTTTAATCAATGGCTTTGTCATCCTTATCATCTTGACCTTATTGCCAACATTTTTAACAGTAATATTGACAAATCTTGGCTTTTGTCTTTGACCAATATTGATGAGGCCCATGATGGTAGAGATGAACGGGATCTTGTACCTGTGTTGAGGGAACAGTAGTGTTTCTCTCATTCAGTCATGCTCACATCCACAGACAACAACGCTCTTTTTGTTGTTTATGTTGTTATGTGTTTGTGTTATACATTATGGTTTGATTGACATGTACTATTTGGTTGCAAGTAGACTTACCAATATGAAGGTAGTAAGTAGTTGGTGTCCTCGGTCTTTTTGAAGATTATCACCGAGTATGTAGTTTCCATAATAAAAACATTTTAACCAGCACACATGAATAGAATAAAAACACTTATTTGTATCATGAAAACACATTTTAGACTGCACTTAACTTTGATTAGGTTGATTATGTTTCAGTCATGATGTTGGGGATCCTTAGTGTGTGAACACACAAAGAAAAGAGCGCCACCTACAGAAACTCAAAGTTCATCAACAGAAAATGTCACAGTATTGGATACACTGTTTGAGTGACAAGTGATCTCTGGGAAGTGCAGTGCAGAAACACCACAGTAATGAATTCTTAGCACCAAAGATGCTGCAAAGCCCAAAAAATAGGATTACTACTTCAAGGAAACAAACACAAGCGACCAGTTAATGTTTCATAGATTTATTCTCTGGTTCGTATTTGCCATGATGGATTACTCCCCTCAAGCAATATGTCTCTGAAACATTCTTTTGATGACGCTAGTAACAGAACGGGAGTCTGGAAACACATATGACTGCAGTAAACTGTAAGTGTATATGTAAAAACCAACAGTGTTTTATCTGCTAGTGCAAACCGATGGTGGCAGTGAGCCAATAACAAATTTATGCTGTGCTGTCCTTGAAGGAGGTTGTGCTGTCTGAGAAATTGCACAGCTCGCCATACAGTGCCAGCTGTTGTAGAAGTCTCTCTTCTTGCATTTATCCTGCATCCATCCTCCATTAATGCTCCATATTTGTTCCTTCTTGAACATTATACAGTAGCACCCAATTACCGTATTGTGAAACAAAACTGTGCTGTTTCCCAAATAATTAAAACATTTCTTGTAACATCTGGCAGTTGAAAAGAGGGCAAACCTGATTTTAACATACAATTCCTCTGAATCAATTGCATTACGCTCTTCTGCTAAAAGCAATGAGTCAGTGCTGAGTGAAAGCAGAACATGAGGTGACGTGGGCGCTAGCCAACATAAGCCCTGCTAATGGATGTTTTGAATGTGAGGAATGTGTTGAGATATATCAAAGAAGAGGCCTAAGATATACCCACATTTAAAATACGTGGCACTAGAGAAACAAACAGCAAATCTCAATTTTTTACCCACCTCAATGATGCAGCTGACAAGAAATCTCTTTTACCTCCTTCCGTGTAGGTTAAATTACCTGTGTATCTGCTGTGTGGAGATAGGCTCTTATCTTATTTTGAATATGTTGACAGGAAGCAGCACGGTCTGTGAGGTGGATCCGATGGGGTGGCATATCTTGAAGCCAGCGCCTCTCTGCGTCACTGACAACTCCCCATGCGATATTTGTCTCACTAGCTCCAGTTCAACTTCTGCTTCACATTGTAAGTAGCACTGTTTTCCCCACCGCTGAACATCAGCTATGGCTTTGTTATTTTTCATGCTGAACATGAAAGCAGCATCACTGTGGAAATGGAAAACTTGCCATTGTTGCCATCGCATTTATTACCCTTTGAGTTATGAAAGCACTTGAGAAATTGTGAAAAGAAAATTAAGATCATTCATAAATTTAATGACTGTTTATTAAAAACATGAAAAATGTGCACAGAAGCAAGAAGATAATGCGACAAATCTTTCAATCAAGAAACACTTGACTGAATCAGAGCCTGCCTCCCTGGATGGACAAAATATTTACTGAAATCATTACAGCTTTGTACTTATTGATTGGCGTTCCGTCTAGAGGGAAATTGAGCCTTCATGAAAATTCATCAGGGGGAAATGTAACACTCTAGTTTAATTAACAAGATGACCTAGATTGCTGTGACAGACAACTAGACTTGGTATCAAACTTAAACTTGCTGATTAAAGATATTACAGTGTAAACTTGAACAGAATCGAAAGAAACAAATTGCTTGGTCATGTGTGTCAAAAACATATTTTACTGGCATAGGGTGGAAACTAACCAAAAGTACAAGACATGCTTCAAATGCAGCTATGTGTTCAGATACCCAACACAAAGTGTCAGGCACGGTAAACCAACATCTGCTTTGAACTTCCATTGTGCGGCATCAACAGGAGACGGAAACATCTGTTTTCAGAGCAAACATCTATTTCAAGGAAAAAGGAATTAAAAGGCGTTGAGTTTTTTTCTTATAGTTACATTTCTAGTTGTCAGTTCTCTTGATATATCCATTTTGAAATTAAAACTTTTAATCAGGGTATTCTTGTTGAGAACTAGGCCACAGGCAGTGATTGGCGCCTGAGCGTGGTAAAACTTTTAATCAACTTATTGAGTTGACGAGCTGTCAAGACATGGATGAGTAAAGGCTAATGAACAAACCTCCCTGTAATGTATAACTGAAAACTAGGCAGTTAATGTATCTAGCAGCATGCATCAGATATATGGACGGATAAGTACACTAACCTTTGCTATATAGTCGAGCTCGTCTCCAAATAAAAGTGACAGACGTCAGTGCCGCTGACGTTTCAAATGTCCCGCTGCAATGTGCCATAGAAGTGTTAAGTTAAGAACATCAAATGACACATCTATTGTCGCATTCTGTGTGTTCAGGCCTTTAGAGCTAAACCAATTGGACTTATTCAGAAACCGACTCCGAAAGCCGTACGACAAGAAGGCTGTTGGCTACAATACAGCAAGCTAAGCTAAACAGGAACAGTTATGAACGGGGCTGGCCTGATATGAGAAAAAGAAGCTAGGAGAAAGAACTAAGAAGAATATGAAAAGACGGAACAGGGTTACAAACAACTGCTCTAAGGGTCCAGGCACTGAAGTCCTTCTGGACACGTCACACTGGGTGTGCCATGATCAACACCTTCAAAAATTGTTCAAATGATATTGTGTCATGTGTCTCCAGCGCCACCATTCTTTACAAATGGATTGAATATGCTCATTCAGCCCTAGCAGGTTTTGTCTCTGAAGTTTTGACCAGGATAGCTAGGCAGTACTGTTACAATTGTTTATCAGCTCCTCAGTCTGTGCACAGCAAAATCTGATCCTTGGAATACACTCTGTGAGAGTAAAAATCAATTCAATTTGAGCGTCTGTAGGGCCACTGAGTGAACTCTTAACTTGAGTTTGACTAACCTTTGTTTGGGTGTTGACATACTATCAGAGTGTTAGTGGGAATTAAACTCTTTTGGGTGTTGAAATTCTACACTTAGACAATAAACTAGTTTATTTTAATATGAACTCTTTTATAGTGCTCTCTTTAACACTCGTAGTGTTGAAGGTGTCAGAATTAACACTTGTAATGGACTATATGCATGCAATTAACACCTTGATAGTGTACTCATCAGGAAATAAATTCAATGAAAAAAGTTACTTGTTGAATTATTAAAAAACATTCTGAGCAATATATTTCAACATATCTTTAAAGGCCCAATCTGAAATTTTTTTGTGTATTCAAATAAATACAAACAGACATTTTACAGTATCAGGAAACATAAAAAAACTCACATTTAATTGTTGTCCAATGTTAGTCCATATGTTAACAGATGTGTCAATCTGTAAATGATGTCCAATCCTGTGCCCCTGGTGGGGCTATCCCTATATGGATTGGGCCTTTAAATATTGATTGATACACATCAGAGTTGCTGATAAATTACAGTCTGCAAGTACTATATATTTTGGAGGCAAATTAACCTCAAATGAAGTGAAACTAACCACATTAATGAATTTAAGTATTCCAATACTAACACAGTTCTGAGCAGGTAATCTGTAATGGATTACATCCTGAAAGTAACCTTCTCAACCTGGTCAACAGCATAAACAAAAGACAGAAAAAGCTCGTAGCACAAGCAGCCTATTTCCTTTTTCTTTACCATGAAGTCGCTTGTTGTACAGCAGGGGAATCTATAATACATATAATAACAATACAGTCTCTTAGGAGATGATGCAAGGCTACCATTTTATTGAATCCCAGTCCAGCTGCTAAAAGGGGAGAACAATGTACTTGGAGATGTATCTGTAGATTGTTACTGTAGAGGTCATCAGGCTATGCCATCATAATAATAACATAAAATAGCGAGTCACATCCAATAATCTTAATTTCTGCACTAACTTGAAAAGCATGAAAGTGGTCATGGAGAGCTGGTGTTTCTTTGCAAGTGATTCTGTCAGGTTCTCGTGCCTACCTATGTTGAATGCACTTATTGTAAGTCGCTTTGGATAAAAGCGTCTGCTAAATGACTGTAATGTGATGTAATGCAATGTAGATAGGGATAACCCTTTTTACAGTATGGGTCCGTCAAAGCAGGGAATAACGTCACAATCCCAAGGGCATGGATTTCCTTTGTCGCCTTACATACAGCTCTTCTGTAACACATCAATTTATTTTGTTTGTCTAACCTTCAAGATGTTATGCATGTATTATTTAAGACAGGAAGTATCCTTACACTTCCCTCTCAATCATGTGACCAACTACAATGTTCACCATTAGCTGCCTAGTAGGATCTTTCAGGCCCCCTATCTCCTTGTACTCTTTGATGACATCCATACCTGTTGGGTTTGAAGTCCCAATTCTCTCCACCATCTACATGACAGACATTGATCAAAATGACAGACACCAAACAAAATGAAACTAAAGAATCACTCAAATAAGATTTGAAAAAATAATCAAACATCCTCAAGTCAGCTTAAACAGAATCCCATCTGCCAGGGAGCTCTCTGGACTGAGCAGGTCTCAGACACAGCTCGCAACTCTGGTACAGAGTTGACAGGGTGTCGTTTGACTGCAGGGTGGACCGGCAAGTCGGTGGCTCGACACACGTCTGTCGATGAGAGGAGCGCCTCTGCCGGGGTGATGTCATGCTCTGCCAACACCCTTGCTGTAAAGTCCAGCTAAGACCAGCTTGGAATCTTAGCTGGTCAACCAACTACCAGCTGTTTCAAAACTTAGTTTGAGCTGGCAAAACCGTTGGTCAGCGGGAGAGGTTGCTCCAGGGCCAGGTCAAACAGTGGCTAAGTAAGCTTTGATCTCCTCCTCACCACCGTTGACCGGGACCATTCAGGAGGTGAGCCAGAGCCATCTCCTATCTAAGGCTGGTCAGCAAGGCCATTCTGGAGCAGAGCCAGACTCCTGCTCTCACAGCTCGTGGATTCATTGCTCTATCTGTCTTAGCTCTGATTTGATGGAGTAGAGCTCCTTCTCAGTAACAGTCATAGTCCATCACAAAAGTGCCGATGCACGACAGAGATACAAGGTGTAGTTTCCCTATCCAGTTGACAGCTAGCCACCAAATGTTAAGAGCGATAAAAGCAGAGTAAAAGCAGGAAAAAAGCAGGATAAGATCAATAAAACCATAGAATAGCAGAAATGATGTCGGAGATGTAAAAAATGTGTTTTTCAAAAGATTTTAAATGTTGGATAATCCATCACGGCAGGCTATAACTTTTTTTTAAATTGTACTCACTCAATAAAACTCCTTGTGCTTTTGCATATACAACAATGAGAATGTGAATAAGAACACGCTCTGATCAACTTTTGGGAAATGTTGGAACAATACAGACACTCTGCAAGGAGCCTGCAGGGTGAGATCATCTCATAACAACTGCATCAGAAACAGTTGAGAGGATGCACTCTGTGATTGAACTATAAAATAACTGAGAAACCAATAACGCTTCAAGCCATAGTCAACATAGTCAAGACACGGCCAACTTGCTAGTTGGCACAGCTGCTGACACTGCAACACATCTTTTACAGGCTGTATTTTCCCAGTTCGATATCAAGTATGAGTGTGAGTGCATGCACACATTTATATAGGTGTTCCAGAGTGCAAGATAGATTAATCAGTGTTAGCTTACTAATAAACACTACTGACAGCCAACAGCTCGTGTCAAGTAACAATTTTGTCTGGTAAAATATGCAGCACCCCCAGATGAGGGCAACAGTTAAGTGGGAAAGAGATGCCCCGGGCCCCTGCCACAGTATGAAACAAATTAAAATGGTGAAGTTAACATGGAAACATAAAGTGTATTTATTTCACGAGGTGAAGCTAACAGGTAGCCTAGCGTAGGGCTACAGCTGAGATCTCACAGCGGCTCAGACTGTGGTAATGTGGATGATTTATTCCTCGGGTAGGTGGGCAGGAATGCTGTGCTCTGGTCGAAAAAAAAATTACTTTTGAAGTGAAGCTGCTGCATGTATCTGTCCGAAGAACGACACACTTACCAGCCCAGAATGAAGTAGCATTCTCACCAGGAAGTGAAAAAGTCCAAATGAACTTGTGTTGTAAATTTAGTGGTAAAAGCACACTATCTTATAATGGCTGACTCCAGCCAACTCTATTAAATGTATGGTTGACGTGTCACCCGCTGTATACGATAGACTCAAAGCAAGATGTGTACAAAAATAGCAGTCATGCTACTAAAATCAATCATCAATACTATAGACCCCATTATTTTAACATTTTGGGATTAACTTGAGATTATTTTCTTAATATTCTTTTCTTCTCTCTGATCTTTCTAATGTTTTTCTGATGATATAATTTTAGAAGTGATCTGTGTGTAGAAGCAGCAGCATCTATTCTATGTTGTTTTTTTCTCAAGATACTTGTAAAATAACACTCTGATGGTCCTGGAAGGGCTTTCCTTGAGACAAAAAGACTATAAATCATTCTGCCCCTGCCTGCCATCTAGCATTGGCGAGAAATGTGCTGTAAGAGGCTGAGGCAGTCACAGGCTGGACATTTTTTAGCTTGTGTGTGGTTAAAGATAGAATAACTTATTCCATGTACAGCTGTATTCATATCATATCCCAAGCTCGCTTTGCGCCACACTTTAATTGGCCGATGCATTCTATATACTAATAATATGTCTGTACGGCTTCAGACGGTGTGATCTCAGGTTAGTTCACTTTCAACTTCTGTGTAATCCTCAAGGCTCAAGATCAGGAAGCAGCCACCTAATAACGGTGTTATTATTATCAAAAAAAAAAAAAAAAAGGCCATCAAGTTGTCACACCGGTGCTTTTCCACATTCCTCATACGAGTTGTAAAGCCACTAACAGGTCAATGCTGCACCGTGACAAGGAATAAAAACTAGAATGCCCAGGAGATTCGCCCCAGGTGACAGGACCAGATCCCTCCCAGCAGCAGGGGGCTGAAATCCATGATGGAGGACTTGTCAGGACTGAAAAGGGGGTTCATAATGATGCCCCTGACAATAGAGTGTCTGACAGCCAATGAGCCACCGCCTGTCAGTGGAGCACATCCAAAAGAGATACCATGCAGGTGTTATGCACACCCTGCATTCCTACTGAAGGAAGAAAAATGGGAGGATGTTCAGCATTGTAAGATCAGGGTCCATATGACCATATAGTGTCTTGACCGTACTTTTCCATCTGTTTGGATCTAAATAAAATATAGTTTCACACCATTCTGTAAGTTTCACAGAAAAACATACTCTTAGGAAGATGTGAAGAAGTGCAAGAAGTGTTTTCAAATATATCTGCTCAAACTCTCTTTCTTTTTTTTGCCCCTGAGATGGATAATAACCCTGTGCTGTGATAACACACCCCGGGTTCACAGCTCTTCCCCGACATTATTATTACACAGTACCAAATTGGAAGTGTCTCTGGAGGTAGGGATGACATTCAAATATCCTGTCCAGTCCTATTCATTATGGCCAGCATAAGTGTTCTCACACCTGGTGAGCAACTCTTCTCTCCACTCTCACCTAATCAGGTCCCTCGAGAGATCAGGCCTCTGAAGAGATGATGCTGTTGTATGGCCGACATTCAGGTCCCATTTCATGTTCATTTACTAAGGTCAAGTCAGTTCAATCAAGTCAAACCAAGTTATTTGTCTAATTTCTTTGCAATGCAGTGATAAGTAAAAAACGGCAATCAGACAGTTTTGGACAAAGAAGTGTCCTCAGGCCAATTCAGTGTTTTGTTATGCTCTGTCCATTATACTGTCAATAGAAATAGGAGTAGGTGACAGTAATTCAATAAATATCCACTTATGTTTTTCAAGTGGTGTGATATTACCCTAAGGTGCCATAGCAGTTGTGCAAGTTATTGACTGTGCTTTAACAAAAGTGCTCTCTTCCTGTACTTATGTACCCTGAAACTATATTCTTTAACTTAGAAATATGGATGAAATTTCATTTTTGTTGAAAGCGTATACTTTTTATGGTTGTGTTGTGTCAATCAAATAAATGACCTGAGGCTTTAGATCCATTTTTAGGTTTTCAATTGCCTTGATGCAAAATCCCAAATGGGTGCAGCGAGCTCGCGTTTCCAAATTAGCGTGTCCTTTTTTAACACAGACACGCTAAGAAAGTAAGCGGAGGTGGTTAGAATGCAGAAGAACTGCCCATTTTCTACCGAGGAATTATTGGAGCGTATCCCTGTGGCTGGCAGTGTAATAAGTGGGCTGGGACACTGTGCACTAATCAGTTGACAGTGAGCCTGAAAGAAAAAAAAGGGAAAGAGGAAATTTGCAAAGAGAAGGACTGCTTTGACCTCCGGAGTCCCGAGGAAAGGGGCGACGTGTGTGTCTCTGTTTGAGTCAGACTGTAGTGGGAGAATGGGTAGGGCTATTATGTCTGGACATCTCTGTATTGGCTATATTTGTGAAACTCCTTCTAGCTCAGCGTGCTGAAAAAGACAAGGGACTGATGAAAAAAATGATTTTTTAAATAATGACAAACTGGATACCTGTACGTCTCTTCTGCACTTGATCTACAGTATGTCTCTTGACAGCTCTGTAGGCCCAAGAATAGAAATACACGTTGGTGTTCGTATTGTGCGTCTTGATGCAAGTTTTTAATTTGTTTTCTAAAAAGAGAGAATCCAGAGAACTGATTTTTACATGCCTGTCCTGCTTCACTTTCACATAAACTCCATGCATGTAGCGCTGTTTTTTTTTAGGTATCTCATTCACCAAAACCTGTGTCATGAAGAGTTGAAAATATAGCAATTTCAACTAAACGACAATGAATCGAGCACTAACATTTGTGGCACTACTGAAATCACTGCCATTGTGTTGTGTCAATGCACAATGCACATCTGACACTGTTGGAAGGCAATGGCAGATTTAGGCAAGAAGATTTGACTCCTTGATGACGTGCACACATACTTTATTACTACTGCCATCATTTCAAAGACTTTCAAAACTGCTGCCTCCAAATAATACATTGTTCTCTCTGGGCTCAGAGCCAATTTTACCGACAATTGTCAGTTTTGGGGAAATTCATTTTCATTTGAACAACCGTTTATTGCTAATTGTGGGGAGTTGGGAGGGCGCTGAGCTTGTTCATGTGCTGCCAATACTGTGATGTCTGTGATGTATGAAGCATGTCTACTGATGGTATACATTGTGTTCTAAACCCAAGAATAAACGAGTGTCCGCATTTTCTCCCACCATTGCATGTGCATTTTTAGAGGCAAATTCAAGGTAATCTCAAGTTAAAGAGCAGCCCTGACGGAGAGCTTGTCTTCATTGTCGAACAGATGTCGCAGCAGGGTAGAAAAAGACGATGTTGATGTTTAAAATCAAGGATAAATTGATGATGTTTTACACTTATTGCATCCAAGAGCAGAGGTATTTCCTCCTAACATGACCCCTACATACAATAAACACGTGACTCCAGGCATTGTTGAAATGAGGCAGCCATATCTGTCCCCTAAATATAGTTCCTGAGTTGAAATGTGCACCAGCAGCAGCTTCGCTCTGCATTTAATGAAACACACACAAACATTTCATACGGGGTCTCAAGGTGATAACAGAATTTGATAAGTATTGATTTACCCAAGTCATTTTCACCCCTCCCACTGTACATCAAAAGTATTTGACATCACTGTTATTTGTTTGGGACAAGGTTATCCATCACAAGACACCCGAAACTGAACGCTGAAAAGACCCGACGGAGATTTAAAAAAATAAAATAAATGAATGCTGTTATCTTGTCAAGCTTGTTGTGCGAATCATCCCACTTTGATTCCCGTGTAATTCCTCCCTTTTTTGAGTCCCGACAGTCGTGTGAAGTTTCCTTCTCATCACCATTGTCTCCATCTCTGCTGAAGCAGAATTCCTGCTTGAGGTAACAAAATTAATTCTTAAATCCAGCATGTCTCCTGCCCCCCTCTCCACCGCACACTTTTGACACAAACTACAACAACATCATGTAATTCCACAGAGTGCCCCTCCAAAGGGACTACCCTATTTCATATTTATACCTAGTGAGGAGATGGTGTTCTTGGCTGCTCTTTTGAGCTAGAGATTTCCCTGGCCACGCACAAAAATGCTGCCACCCTTTAAACATTCAAGTCATGGTTCAGTAAGGTGCCTGCTGTCAATTTTATTTATAAACCTCCCTGGCCTAGTCTTTCATTCAGACAGGCGCACTACCTACCCCCCCTCCTCATCCACCTCCCATATACAGCCATGAGAGATGCAGACACCGCCTACTAGGCATCCTCAAAGGCGAGGGGGTAAACATGGCTCACAACAGCACTTAAAGCAATCACTGGGCAAAGAAACACATGCCTCAGCACCAGCGCAACACAACACAATTCAGGGTGTTAAGGTGAATAAAATGCCTCAGTACATCCCATGGCATAAAAAAGTGTACATTTCTTCAGGGAGCCTTATACCAGAAATTACCCGCTGTTTCCTTTGGCCATTCGTTGCCAGTCGCGCGACAGACATTGAAGTTGTGAGGACGTGATGAGTCCCTGTTCTCTAAGTGCGGGCTCTCTGACAACAGGCTCTGATACTCACAAGCCCAAATGATGGCTCCCTGTGCAGGAGTGCAAAGAGAGAGGCCCTGATAAAGCAGATGCCCTGGAGAGCGCCAGAGGAACACTCAGACTGTGGGATTCCTGTGACATAATGAGGACAGTTGCATGCATTTGCTATTAATTTGCAGATTCCCTTCATGAGAGAAGAAGAAAATTGAACGTGTGTCCATGATAGTCATACTGAAACCAAGACATACTGCACAGAGCATTTTCTAAACTCATCTATTGTAGTTTTCAACTGCACAACTCCCAGCGGTACCTTGTTTTAACCTATGCAACCGGCGTTATTTTGCTCTTATTCCTTGTGTGTCAAAAGATTAATTTCTGAAAAATGTTAAACCATGCCCTTGGTGAATACTCAGTTCTGATTGGCTGGAGGGTCTCCGTAATTTTTGTGTAACCTTTGAGGTTTATACTGTCACAACGATTTGAATGAATGGGCTTCTAAATGCCATTTAAGGGCAACCTGAGCTGCACGAGGACCATATTCCTTGAAAATGATCAGTTCACATGCTACAACGTAACCAGCCTGATCGTAACATACAGAACAATGTGTACAGGAGGACCTTTCTTAGATTCTGGAGGTAATCAAGTCATTCAGGAAAAGAAAATGGACAGAATGAAAAGGCAAGGCTGACGATATTCAGAGGCTGCTGACGGTAACAGTCCTGGTTCCTTCACTAGAATGTGTCCCCAACTAATTTCACAGCCATGTACTGTATGTCAACGAGTAAACTTTCTTTTATATTTTTTCAGTCCCATGTTTGTTTTTGTATCATGTCCTAGAGTTGTAGAACGGTGCTATTTGTCTCCCTCAGTCAGTCTTTCTGTCTATGCCCTTGTTGACAGGTTTTCCAATCTTCATACGCAACAATGTGCTAATATTAAACCAGCTGACAGAAGCCTGGTAGTCTTTGACTGTGCTCTGTATTTTGAGAAGCAAAACCCAACAGTTGTTGAGTCCTGCATCCATCAGCTAAGAATCATCTCCACAATTAGATCTTTTCTTTCCTTGTCTGACTTGGAGAAAATCCATGCCTTTATCTCACACCACAAAGCTCTAGTTCGTCTGCAACTTGCTCAGAACGATGCAACCAGGCTCTTAACCAGAACTAAGAGAAGAGCTCATATTAGTCCCATTTTAGCCACCTTGCACTGGCTTGCCCTGAGTTTTAGAATTGATTTATTATGAATTGATTTATTTATTGATTACTTTCAAAGCATTAGATGGCCTGGCTCCGGCATGTATATTCTGAACCTCTATCTCCTATGTACCACAGGATGTATTTGACTGTTCCGAAGTCAGATTTATGACGAGAGGTGATCGTGCCTTTGCTATCAAAGCACCTAAACTTTGGAACCAATTTGTACCCTTTTCCCATCTTTATGTGCTTATTTATTTTTCATATGTAATTTATTTGTATTTATTTGTTTGCTTGCATTATGGAGCAACGTTTCCACAAGGGGGTGCTACAGTTAAAGGTCAATGTCAAAACTTTAAACAGCCATACCTAAAGTCAAGACACATTGTACACAAGTCAAACTACACTACAAAATCGTTTCAAGGGCTGTTAGTGTCCCCTTGGATGTTTTATTGCCACTTTCACTTTTTTGAAAAACAATAATATAATATACATTCTTTCATCTTTTGACCAATATGCATCAAACGGGGTGTAGTACATCTTCAGTACACAACCAATCCATACTGATTTTTGAGATCTTGAAAAATGGGGTCACAAGAGCAGAACAAAATGTGTAAATGTGCCACTCTCAACGATACTATACCCTCGGCACGCTGCAGATACTGTGATCTGGTGAGGCACAAAGCTGCAGGTTTCAGAATGATTTGTTGAATTGGTCCTTAGCCTATATTTTGCACATTGGTCTAACTAAGCTTTTCATTTTTCTCAGCCATATTACAATTAATCTTAAATAAAAAGGCCATGTACTATGCAAATTATGTTCTCCAAAAAAGAAAACAAGAAAGAAAAAGTGTTTTGTGCTTGGTCACCATGCCAACCGCTCCACCTTCAAGTGTCAAGTGATCTAATTTAACTATTGTGTTTAGCAGACAGCGGTCTATCGGTGAGCTATCAAAAATGTCTGACCAATTACAGCTGTATTTAACTAGTGTATTGATCAAGGGTAGGTTAGCTGTAAGCTAAGGGGTGATTCAGTTGAGAGGAGTGCTATAACATATTATAGCATCTTCCATAAATCTACTTTCGGAAGGTTTGTAAACTGATAGGGCGTCACAGTGGTTAGCACTGTCACCTCACAGCATGGGTGTAACCCCTACTGGGGATGGGGACGACATGCCCTGCCCCCCACCACCTTGTCCTTGTATGTTAGAGGAAGGAAGGAAGGAAAGGAAGGAGGAAAACATGATTAATTTATGAGGAAAACAACTGGAACAACACATACAGAGCACAATTAATGCTATTATTTTTACACATTTTACAGATCCACCATGTATGCGTAGGGAAACTATGTGGAAGTAGAGAAAAAAGCATCATCAGCAGTGACTATTTCATAATTGTCCAATTGTCAGTTATTGTACACATATTAAATGATAACATATCTTTTGAAATTTGTTTTGAAATTCGTCACCATTGCTAAAACAAGAGAATCTTCACAGGCTCTCTACATCGTCCAGACCTGTCCTGAAATGACACTGGCTTCTTGACTAAAACTTTTTAAGCGTCTGACAGGCTCACCTAGAGTACAGTGAGACGGGACAACAGCAAGAGTCTGCCTCATGTTTGTTTAAACTATTTCTATGAAAATAAATTGGTCCCCAATTCTATTGAGAGACAAAGGACGTAACACAAATCCAATTTTAGTCAACCATTTCTCTGGCTTGTCGGTGGAGCGTAGATTGTATTTCCTTGAATAAAATTGCCGTGACTTGGTTGGATGTATTTGCTCAGTGATGCCTCAATAGCATTTACTGCCCTCACAGACGACTGCTCTCCTATAGCCTGGAGGAACATAATCATGTCAGAGCTGCTTCTAATTGAAACCCAATAAATTCAAGTCAGTTGTATAATTATTACAAATATCTCAGAGAAAAGTCTTGCAATATTCTTATTTCAGGATCGGAACGAGAGAGTGCTCTCACTTGAGAAATCAAAGCTCAAAGCAAAAGAGAAAATGCATTCAAAGTCACATAATAACAGCCTATTAATGTTCTTCCCAACTATAAGACATGAAATACTATTTTCATTGGTTTGCATCTCAGATCTGCTCTCCTACTTCTAGGGATATAGCAACTGTCTTGCACTTGAGTGAGATGATGAGGCGATTATCCAGAACTATTCAATCAAATGAAACTTTTTGGTCAAGCTATTTTTCATTGTCACATTTCTTTATGTTTGATCCACGAGGTAAGCTTGTCCCATTGGCATCATCTATCATCATCAAGTCAAGCTACCCGGCTCTCCTGACCACTGAGCACTCACTCTCTGGAGACGGATGCCTCCAAAGAACATCTGTCAATCAAAGATGCATGGAGGCCTCGTTGCATTTCCATCTTCAATCTTCAGTGAAATTCATGAATCTTATGAAGTGCCATATACCAATCCTGCTGCTTGTACACGCATGCACGTAAGTGCACTGGCATTTACGTGCCTAGATGTGAGGTGTAATGGCATGCACACACACACCTACATACATCCACACACTCTACACTCACACAATATGTATTTATGGCTCTAGGCTGTATTAGAACAGCAAGTTCTTTCCTTGTCATTCTAGTTATCCACATAATGGATTTCACATGTGAGTCACAGATGTGATTTCTTGCCAGGTTTTCTAAACTGCAGCTCTGAGCCAAGTTTGGAAATTGAGCCTCTTGGTAGAGAATGTCTTAAAACCAGCAGTGTAAACATTAATTCTACTTAGTGTTGGCACCTGTGTGTGTGTGTGTGTGTGTGTGTTTGTCAGGGGTGATTCAGTTGAGAGGACTATAAAATATAATAGCATCTTCCATAAATTTACTTTCGAAAGGTTTGTAAGCTAATAGGGCGGCACAGTGGTTAGCACTGTCACCTCACAGCAAGCAGCTCCTGGGTTCGATGCCCAGTCCTGGCCTTTCTGTGTGAAATTTACAAGTTTTCCCGTGTCCACGTGGGCTTCCTCCGGGTGCTCTGGTTTCCCTGTGATGGACTGGCGACCTGGCAACCAGCCTATCCTGCTGGGATAGACTCCAGCCCCCGTGACACAGAATAGGAATGAACAAGTATGGAGAATGAATGAATGTAAGCTTATCGGTCACTATCCCTTGCAGGTGTGAGAATGGCATTTCATTTTTGAGTGGCTTTGAAGGCTAATCAGTAGGGTACAATCTAAATACATTCTGTTTGAAGTCGTCTAGCTAAATAAGTTTGATGGACTAAGTCCTTGAAATAACAGCGAAAGAGAAAATCACTGAGCGACAGAGTCCCCTAAAGAAAGGCAGGACAAGACACACAACAGATTTTAGGATGTTTGCGGTCACCAAAGGTTCAGCACTATTCAGGCAATGCTAATTGAGGTCATACCACTGGGACCTACTCTGCTTTCAGCACAATTTTCTTTGGAACATGATTTGCCCACAGGATCGGTGGGAAAATTGGAACAAATGAGCCCATTTTTCTTTAGAGAGTTAACAGCGAATTGGGAAAACTGGGATCATTTCATCAAATCCGATCAGTGTTTACACACAGCATGTACCAAGCCTGTGTTGCCAACAATAATAAGGACTAGTTGCCAAGTCGCAAAAACCATGTCATTAATCTGTTGTGGGTTCCACTCAATTACTCCATTTTCTCCAAGGAGCAAAGAGCAGACTGGGGCCTTAAATGTGGTTTCACATCCATAATTAGAAAAACAATCATTCAATTCCATGATATTTCTGGTTGTAACACTCCATAACACATGAATCCCACCCTCTCTGGAAGTCTGCAATGTCAAACTGCTGTTAGCATGCTCTGTATCACACTGTATCACCTTCAAAGTTCATTTGGGGCTAATGAACACAGATCCTAGGAGCCACACGCTCCCCCAGGTTTAAGAAGATATTTCACTTGTTTATGTTGACCATATGGCTGGTGCTTCTTTTCAGGAGGGACCTGTGAATGGGGTTACCTTCACACAAGACCTCTACACACAAATGCCATGTTTAGAGGCAGCCTGGCTCTCAGCAGATATGTAGAACCAAACATTTCAAATGATATTGTTGAGGTCAGAGCAGGCTATCGTTGCTCCTTCACTGATAAAAATAATCTTCACAAACAGTTGAAGGCTTAAAACCACTTTCTTCGTTGGTGTCTAGCTGCACGGTGCAACAAAACGACCAGTTGCACCAGGCATTTTGACATTTCCTGAATAGATATCAATAGTTTTTTATTCATTTGTTTGTTTATTTTACAACAATACAGATGAAGTAATCACACAAAATCCACACAAACACAGCACAAGTGATAATAAACCACCTAAATGCCATATTTTTGTGTAACCAGTGACATGAATACCATAAGCAGAACCAAGTGCTAGTAAATTCAAAAGTCTCAAATTAGAACAAATCCTTTAATATTTCCATCTGCTCTCACAGTATGCCTGCTTTATTAGCTCCTGTACAGTAGATGCCTTATAAAATGTAGGCAACGGATGATGGGATATGAACTCATGTTTCCCCACTGATCAATAATTTACAATGGAGTGAATGTTCCTGATCGACAAGGCAGCATCCGGACCCCTGGGGAGTCCAAGGTTAATGGCATACATGCATTAATGGGCTGAAATGCTAGAGGTTGTTTGACAGGGTATAACAGATAAGAGGGCATTATTGTTCTGTAGATACTGAACAACTGAAATCAAGCAACGTGCCTACACTACACTAAGTTGATGAAGGTCACCTAAATAAGATAAATGTGAATTCTTCACAAGTGCAAACTGTGTAACGCTATCGCTCTATACTCACAATAATAATAAGTACTTTTTGATGGTGGATTTGTTCGTTGATTGCTCGCTGCAGCCATAAGCAAGATATAATACAAGGCTATGACACATAGGCACGGCATAACATGTATAGTATAGTGCAGACGAGACATACTTCATGACTAGACACAAACACACTAGGTGAATGAATCCAAAGCCTAAGAAGTGTATTGTTGTCTGAAGCATTGCCGTAGTTGGTAGCAGCGATGGCAAAGCGGTGCAAAACAGCCTACGGGATGACAATTCATATCTATTCTAGGAAGTAACCCGTATCCAATACCACTACGAACCGACAGCGATATTGAAAAGACTCGACTTTTGTTGCCAACACATTTAAAGCTACCATATGTGTTCACTGACTTAAGGCGTCTCCCCGAAAATCAATCAAGTCAGCTATTTCTGCTCGCTTCCCATTGTTCTGTCTCGTTGTCCTGCATGCTAACGGCAAAATTATGACAGTTGTCTCAGATGAATGCCGTATGGTTTGCTTATTGTCATGGAAACGCTAAGTGATCAAACATAAGCCGCATGTAGGTCGCGTGCCTCGGGATCCAATTTTACACCACGTGGTCCAGATCAGAACTGAACAAATGGGACTGCATGCAACGTTTTGCTGTTCACACTGATTAGAAAGCATAAGATCTGCGTCACATGTGAGGGGAAAAAAATCACCACTGGGACTACAGTGTGAACGTCGCCATACAGC
>OOFE01002124.1:5613-16393 GCA_900323365.1 Monocentris japonica | reverse complement strand
GGGTGCTGCAGCTGCGGGGGCGGGGCTCTTAGGAGAGTTCACAGGCAGCGAGGGGGTGGCAGTCAGGCCTGGTGAGGTTGCAGCTGTAGCTGCTGGGATGTCATATTTCTGCAGCTGCAGCAGGTAGGTGTCTGCAGTGGAGACGGCACCCCAGCTCACCTCCAGAGAGTTGGTGTTGGCACGGACTAACTGCACCCTAGCAGGGGCGTGTGGTCGCTCTGGGGGGAGATGACAAGAAATTTAACATTAATTGTACAAACACTGTTTGACAACCGGAGCTACTGAAATAACTCCCAGTGACTGACCAATCACGTCACAGCACACCCACCAGTTTCCAGGTACCAGAGGTCTTTACAGCAGACTTGGTTGTTCCAAGCTTTGCGATAACCGTCACGGCCACTCCAAACATAGAGCCTGGAGTTGATGGCCACAGAGCAATGGCCAGCGCGGGCTCTGGGGATGTTATCCTCTAGAGTATCCATTAACACTGTCTCCCAACACATGGTGTCTAAAGAAAAAGAGATAAGAACACACAACACAAAAACTAACATCAATGAACAAAACCTCTTTTACCCCAACTTTATCAAGGTGCAATTTACTGCAATAAATAGAGGTAAAAACAAACCAAGATTTAGGCAGGCCAGAGTGTTTGTGCATTTCCATTCCTTTTCATGTGTGGCCACCTTCACATCATCCATTACCAAAGGAACCCATCCTCCAAAAACGTACATCCTGCAAGGTGAAATCACAGTGAGGTGCTGCTAACAACAGTATAGGTTGTTCTAAAACCAACTGCAACAATGTGAAAATCACAACAGTCTATATAGTATTTGCCAAACTAGTAGTTGCAGCAGTTTCCTCACTTGTTTGTGATGGTGGTGGCAGAGTGAAGACTTCTGGGTAGTGGTGCTGTGCCACTTACTGATGGTTTGTTCCAGGTCAGGGTGTCTGGCGACAAAGAGTTGGAAATAAATCATCCAATAGCACCAACATATTTTTTGGTGCTACAGAATAAACTAAACCCTAAAAAGTAAATTCACACATACGAGTGTCAGTATTTACATTTTTATTTCACTGGAGAATTTAGAAACCTACCAATGTCAAGTGTCCATAGATCTCCAAGACGACAGCCACTCATTCCTCCATAGATTATCAGGCGAGATTTCCTGCTTGTCTTCTCTGTGTACACTACAGCAGTGTGGCTCTCACGGGGAGGAGGCAGAACTCCATATGTGATTGGTATGTCCCATCCAACCACGCTGGAGCCGGCACGAAGCTCAAGAGTGTACAGATCATTCAGGTATCTGAGAACCAAAACAGCTCAGACATTAGTCACACTCATTTTGAAATTTCATCCCATTAAGCCTATTAGGTCCAACATAATCTGCAGCGGTGATGCATCCAAGTGCCCTACTGACTTGTGCTGGAAAAAACATCTGTACCTGGGAATGTTGTTTTTGGGGTCCTCACTGTCATTGGCTAATCCACCAAACAGGTAGCATTTGTTGCCCACCAGGGAAAAACTGTGGCCAAGACGAGGACAAGGAGGGGGTCCGTTCTTCGGGTTCTTGGCTTTCAACTTTTTCCATTCCCATCTGCTGGCCTAAAACAGAAACAAGGAACAACATATTTGAGAAATTAGGTCATAGCAGATACTGTATAACAAATCAAAACAATTTGACCACATTCTGTGTCAAAACTACGAGTAAATCATACTTCTCTTATTGCTTATTATATATTATATTTGTGTGCCTATTTCCTTTTTTCCATGCTGAATCCAATTACTCTTGCTGCAGCAACAACCTAATGTCCCCACAGGGATCAATAAAGTTTAATCTCTCATGAGTCATAACATGCAACACACTGAGGATGAATTTCAAAGTATAACACTCAGCAATGATGGCCACTAGATGTTGCTATGGTTACTGCTATGCACTTAGGAAGAGTGGCGCTGCGAGGGGGTGCCTTGAGCCCTCCAGCCTGAACTAGCCACTCAATTTTATTCTCTGAAGTTCACACACAGACTGAACAGACCAGAGGCTCATTGGCCTGCTGTGTACCCCAACTATTACGCAAGACGTCTCCCTCTATGTATGTGATGAATTATGATAGGTTTCATGGCTTATTAATTATTTATCTTTACCTGTAGTTGAACCATACTTGTTCTTATAACCATACTTCTTATTCACAAGAACATGCACAATTTGGTGACACATGCAAATCCATTACCTGTAATTCATAGAGATCATTGCTGTACTTTCCGTACTCCACCATTCCACCGAACACCAACAGCCTTGTGCCATCACAAACAAAACCATATGCAGCGCAACCAGGAGGAATATCACCACGGACTGCTGGGATAAACCACTGGTTTGTTGCTAGAAATTAAAACACAGTGTTAACAGTGACGGTGTCAGTAGAAGTCTCCTATTTAAAGTTAACCAATTTATCAAATAGGTAGGTTCTCAACTCCGGTCGTCTGGGCCCAGGGTATTGCTGGTTTTCTATTTTGCCAGGTAGTCTATACAGAATATTTAGATCTGATACCACAGGTGAATGCAATTAACAACCTGGCAGAGTAGAAAACCAGCAGTACTCTGGGCCTCAAGGACCAGAGTTGAGAACCACTGCTCTATACAACACTTATCAACACAGCTGGAGAGCATAAATTCAATCATGCCTTTTGGGATGGGGGCACATACATACATAAAGATGAACACAATTAGTCTTTCAATGTTTCTGTGTGTGTGTATGATACTGTTCATATGACATGTTGGGGACATATGTCATGCTTAAAACAGACACCATCATCCATTTTATTTTAGCGCGCCATTTTTAACGTGCATTCAACCCTTGCGCCCAGCAGAGGGGGCCAAATGTAATCAGACACTGATCTGCCTGGCCCGCTGAGGCCCGTTCACTCATCAGCTTCTACACATTATGAATTAATTTCCCCCAATTGGTTCAGACTCTTTAATCCAACTATTGACGCATAAAAATACATTTTGTTTGCTTTGAAGACTATTTCATATTTGCAGAAATCTGACATGCGTTCAAATAATATGCCCACCGAGGAAGGCAATCCGTAAAGTTGTACATACAAATCAATCTTACCTGTATTATAGACATGTAGCTCGTCGACAATCCCTTCGTTTCCACCGCCAAAGACAACCATAAGCTCCTTTATAGCCACAGCTCTGTGTCCATGTCTGGGCCGAGGAACAGGACCGGACCATCCGAGGACCCGCTTCCACCGCGGCTGCAGAACCGACCCTGTGGCCCCAGATACCGCGGAACCAGGAGTAGACATGTCTTCTACGAAATGGAAACAATGAACATTTGTCTTAAAAATATCAGCATCGAGGCCGTTAATCTAACTTTAAAACAGTTCGTGTGGTCGTGCCAGTTGAAAAGCTCAGCAATTAGCCATAATTTAATAAAAATCGAGACAAAGGAGCAATAAATGACTCCCGGCAATCCGTTGTTTATCGCTTGTGATAAAGAAGGACATTCGATTCATGCCATGAGACGAAACAATGAAATCTATCCAGCATCCAAGTTTTGTTATGCACCCCATAGTTGCCTGAAACCATTGAATTCAATCCATGGAAGCAGCCATCTTGCAACCAAACAAACCCCCGCTACTGCCAGTCTGAAAAATGGCGGAAGCAAATGAAATAGACAAATACATGATATCTACTCTAGCTCAGAAAAGTGTTAGAACAATATATGTCCAAAGTATACACACCATTACCAGGGCCACCAAATGAGTAAACGATATACACTTCAATTCACAGACTCGATTCGTAATTACAACCGTTTACAGGAGACAGCTATTTTCATGCTTCTCTGGGAGTCGCCATATTGTAGCTAGCAAGCTTAGCATTCTGTACAGCCCGTTTTAACAAGTAATAACAATAAAAAAACAATTAAGACTTAGTTTAAGCAGATACACAATCACACTTCGTGATTGTTGTCGAACATATTAGTGATAGATAGGAAAAACTGCGTGCAATCGCAGTAATTTCAAATGGACTTTTTAGCTACACTTCGTTAGCACTAGCGGCTAGTCGGTCAACCCAATTTGCCCATGCTAACAATGTTAGCTGTATAGCTAGCATCTGTCAAAACGTCGCCAAATTTTACAATTAAATGCAATACAATTTGCTTGTAGTTTGACATGCATTGCATACCTGATACAAATGTAGCTGCTATAGTACTTTTACAACGTAGCTAAACAGAGTTAAATTGCATAAACAGAGTGCTATTATGTTTCATGCCGTCTCTGGAAGCAGCCATCTTTTCGACAATCGGCCTACTTCTAAAGCTCCCACAAGAAAAATGGCCGGGCGGTTTGCCACAACAAAACATAACAATTCAGAAACGCGCAATTATTTAAGAATTCTACTTACTTATTTCGATACAGTAACTGCAAGAATACGAATAGGTGGTCTTATCTCAAAGCAATAATCCAAATTCATTCGATTTGTGAAGAAGTATTTCCTCTCATGCCTGCCTGGAAGCTGCCATCTTCTTGACAACCAGAGGCGGAGGAAAATGGAAGAGATTTGGCGTCACCCAAAGTAAACATGGCGACA
The DNA here is from genome assembly GCA_900323365.1 of Monocentris japonica. Classification (NCBI taxonomy): domain Eukaryota; kingdom Metazoa; phylum Chordata; class Actinopteri; order Trachichthyiformes; family Monocentridae; genus Monocentris; species Monocentris japonica. The sequence goes on along the minus strand of OOFE01002124.1, from coordinate 11,795 downwards.
GAGGCAGACTCGCAAACCATTTCGGACATTATCGTATATTTTCATGTTCGTTCTCATTTTTAATCGGCATAGCGTGATCTGAATTGTGAAGTGATTCATTTGACTGGTGAAATGTGTATACGGTGAGCATATTGTAAGTTTCAGCACATTACAACAAGTTGTCTACCAACACTACATTGTCCCTTACTAAAGATGGCGACATCCGTTAAAGAAATAATATATTTAAAATTTGTAAGTAAAACTGAGCCCGTGCAGCTCGAAACTTACTCAGATTTACTCTGACGTGTCCAAATATCGTTTATAAGCAATCATTTAAGATTTAGCGCTCACACATATTAAAGTTACCACGCCCACGCTCGCAATTAGTGCGCCCCCAAACGGTACAGTTGGATGACGCAAATCAAGCCGCTAGGAGGTCAAAATGATATTATAAAAATACAACACAATTTCACACAATTGATTTTTTGGTAACATGATTGATTTGGAGGTCGTAAAGTGGACGAGTGAAGTTTTCAAGTGATTTTAATTGTAAGACAGTCAAAACTCTAGGTTGTGAGTCTCATGTAGTCTATCTACAAAAATGTGTGACAAAAAAATCACCAAATTTAGCTATAACAATCCATGATTTGACAGTGCCTACTTCATTTAAGTGTAGGCTAAATAAACACGTGACAGGCTATGTGAGGAAATTGCATCACTGTTTACTGTTGACAAATGCACTCAGTCTTGCTCTTCACAGCATCTGAAATAGCAATAGAAAATATAACACATAGCTTCATCTCACCTATGGTATATTTATTCTGCATCATTGCTATTTGCAGTCCAATTTACATTCAGCTATTTCTCTTAGAGGCCATATCAGTCATTGTATAATTATAACCTGTTTTAACCCCTTTACCCCTTTTGGAATGTGGATCTAATTTGATTACAGTACATTTAGGAACATTATTGAAAAGACTGACAACGTGGGTTAGAATTTTATACCCTGGCAGGAGCACAATCCCTGCTAATTCTCACTGGGGAGACTATCAAGACCAATTGCTTTGTCTGGGTTGAAAGCAAAAAATCTATGCCAGAATAGAATCCACACAATGTTATCCCCTATGGCCCAGGACTTTTTAATCAACATTTGTGCGCATGAAAACCTCAAATCCAGAAAACTGACTACCACTGCACAAAGTGATTGATGCAAACATACACACACATGCACACACATAAATACACATGCACACATAAACACACACAAATGACAATCTCTGATGGTGGTATATTTGATTATGTCGTTTTTGTGTGTATTCTGTTGAGGATGTGTTTGTCATGTGTCTCTGTAATACCCTCATTGCTGCATAACACTTTATCTAGGATCAATAAAGTGTATCTTTTAGATACCTTATCCTAACCAGTGATATTTTTGTTATGGTGAATTCCTCAGAATGCCCGTAGTATGCAGAGCCCAAAAGCAACGTTCAATTCAGACTTTAAGCCTTGAACATTTGAAATTACAATTCACATAACATTTCACACAACAACATTTCCAAACTGAATTCAGTCACTTCATCAATATTTGAAATGGTGTATGTTTTCCCCTGGCTTTGATAGACGAGCCTAATATCTACTTTAGAGTCTTCCATAATTCGCATGTCTTAATAACTGCTAACGCTAGACAGTACTGAGATTTAGATTTTTTTTACATTTTGTGAATGTGTATCTAGCCTGGTTTCTACACAATAGCATAGATATTCAATACACGTTCATTGCTGAGGCATATTGAATTTGGCAGAAAACCAACAAGCAAAAAAATTCTCTTTGAGCACTGATGTTGGAAGGGATCACTCCCACCAGGAGAGAGATGATTTACCAGAAACATGATCACTCTGAATAGCTACTTATTTATTGGTGATCATGTTGCTCATCTGGGGTTTTAGGGAAAGTAAATAGTTTAGGGGTGGCAGGGAGGCGAATGAGGCTGGTTGATCTGGGTTCATTTGGTTTGTCCATTTGTTGCAGTACACTTCTTGTCCATTAGATAGCAGAAATGCTCTTACCTTACACATGGCCATGGATGATTCACATTGTTAAATATGTTTTGTATCTGGTCTATAGCTTACAGGAAACAAGTTGTTTACAAATACCAGGCAAAAATGAAAATTTTGGATCAACCTGCCAATTTTTTTGCATATTTTCTATGAGGTCCATAGTATTGTAAAATGAACATGAAATATTTCTCAATCAAGACTTAATTTGAATAACTATCACTGTTTTTTTTTTTTTACTAAAAAAATATGTTTAATATGTTATTTAGCATATTAAAACAAAAGACTTCATCAGCCAAGAAAAACATGTTAGACTAAAGAAAGGCAGATGAGGAGATTGAAAGCTTCTGCAGGACACTGCTGAAATACTTTTTCTGGGCTTACTGTGACTAGCAATGTCACATACAATTACTCCCATACAGTTTCATTTCAGGTGCAAGAGACAGTGATTTGTTATGTTTTCCAGAAGGCCTTTTGACCTCCCTCAGAGAATTTGCTTGGACTTGTTGCATCCAGCTGTTGGTTTTACGTCTGGTGGAAAGAGCTTCATCAATAGTGATAGTGATAGTAACAGCAAGAGAGTTTTCCAGTCAAGAAAAAAGTCTCGCCCCTTACTCAAAACACAGCATGTCTTGTCACTGTGTTGCATTCTGGTCTATTGAGGCTACTGTTGGTGGAGAAATTGGTATCTCTTCTTCTTCTACGATGGATTTCTCCCTGTATGATTGTTGAATGCTCTTCAATTCTGCACCAAAGAATTTCACCCTCTTTACTTGTGTAAATTGACATGACAATATAACTTGAAACTTGAACTGAGGGACTGACAACACAAGCTGACCTCTTCTGTTAATGTTTTAGATAGTTGAAAAATGTTCTGCTACTAAACTCCATTGTAGCAGCTACAGCTACATTTGGCCAGTTATCCAAAGGAATAAGAAAAATACACCACCAAACAACAAAATGGACCCAGGAATGGGTCCAACAGCTGGTTTGTGTTTTAGGGTGAATGCTATCTTTAACATCAATAAATCTTTACCACATTAATTATGAGACATTAGTATAATTACAAGATCATTGCCAAAAAGATTGGCAGCCTCTACTGGCCTCTGCTGGATTGCTTTGCCCCACAAAACAAGAGGAGGGCGCTGTTCTTCCAGCACAAATGGAGGTAAAGCTTTTAGAGTTTCTGGCAATGGAAGATGCTGGAATGAGTGAAATGTCTATGGAAAAATCACTTTCAACACACTCTTCAGTAAAGCGAAAGAGAATGGGGTTTATGGGAAATGTGGTCTTAATTTTGAGAATCACTAACCACCAACAACACCACTCCTGTCTTCTGGATTATGGTCTCATTTGTTTACAGTAATTATATCAAGGTATCACAATCAATTTGACAAATATTGTTGTTTAAAAATGCTATGAGTGACTCTAGTAAAGATTCATCCATTCACAAGTCAATATCTGATACAGATTAATTACTGTACAGCAGATACACAGCATTTAGTATGGCATAATAGCAGACTTACTTGCTCTAAAAACAATAACATACAGTGTGTTTGGCTTGTGGTGGGGTATTGTGTTAGCCTCTAGCACTACCTATTGGCCAGTTGGCCAATCAACTTGGTCTTGCCTTGCCTTGCCTATTTTTCCCTGATGCAAATGGCATATTCCTCACTAACTTTGATACACATCAGTACCTGAAAGTCTGTAGGAGAGATGTTCACTGTTCTGCACCTCAGACAGGTGGCATTTGCCTACAACGTGATAATAACGCCTTACAGTAACCAATACACCAGAATACTGATGCAATAAAAATAAAATGCTCTAGTTTGTGCTGAGATCCACTCTCAAGGTAATCCTTTCCTAAACTCGATATGATAATGCTCAAGGAAGGATCATCCAACGTAACACTGACAGAAAGCTGTTTACCCAAGGACAAATCTCTTGTGATTAGCAGTCTTAATAGCACTGATGAGCTTAGCTGATTCCATATCCTTCCTTGCAGATTGGATCCATTTGAACCAGCTTGGGCATTGAGAAACTAGATTAAGCTCAGAGTGGTTGTGCTGTTAATGTGTGTGTGCATGTGTGCCAGTATGTGGACCAAAAGATGTGTCTCAGAGTTTGCGTCTGTTAAATGTCAGGCCAGAGTTCATCCTCAGAGAATGATTTGTCACGTCAGACATACAGGCGACATGCAGTAGTTTTATTGATATGCTGTGCAAAAAGACAATCATGACGAGATGAGGATATGATTGTTTTTTTGAATATGTTGGTGATGTGTTTTGTTGGCTTATGTCTGTATATTTCCTATTCTGCTGTGCATCACATCAGTGGATGTAATATTGCTTCTTATTTCCTGGAAAGTACTTGAGGGTACTTGAGGGTAAAGAAATACCTAAATTAATCAACCAGTTGATGAATTAAATGTTTAGTCAGAGGGCCCTGTAAATGTCCTCTTAGTCCTCTATCATGGAGTGAGACAGACAAGAACATTGGCAGCAGACACTGAATTCATCATCACATGAAAAGTAAATTTTGGTTTGGCATATAAATCTCATATTAAGTCAAAATGTTAAATCTTCTGCTGCAAAATATCTGTGATATCTGTATCTGCTTCCCCTTTTTCTGACTTTCAGTTCCTTTCATGCATGATGGACCTGCTTAGACTGCAATAATTGATTCTGTACAGGTGACTTTAAAAATTTGTGAATTGTAAATATGTACACATCATGATGCTTTGTGCAATAATAGAATGCGTGCTATTCTTATAGGGCATAATATTAGGAATATTTTTGCACAACAAATATCAAGAAAAAAATATAAAGTTGCCCAGATCAAGGGATGCAGCATTATTGGCTTAATTTTATTTTTATACAAGTGCAAGTTTCATTTGATGTGCAGTACGCTTTTCTACATGATATTCAAAAAGATAATTTTGCTGTCAGTGTTTTGATATTTGGTAATAGTATATTTGCACACATACTGGGTCTATTGATTATCAGTTTCAGATTCATCCTCTGACCTGCCCCATATTTAACTGGCCCGGTATTTATCATTACCCTAATATTTATCACCAACTTCCTCTGACATGCTGATGTTTATTGTCCTTCTCTACATCAGTTTCCTGCAATGACAAAGTTCCAATGAGTGGTGTAACTTCTCAACTACTAATGCGCCCCTTTAAGCACAGGGAAGGAGGCAAAATGTCAAGACACAAAACACAAAGCTTGAGTTAAACCAGTAGAGTGGATTACAAAGGGCTAAAATGCATGGGATTAGCAGCCTTAATGATATTGGAACCCAGATTAGCACAAAAACATCTGCTGTACTCTTCCTAAAGCAGTTGGGATTAACCTTTTTAACCAGGTCTTGATATTAAGAACACGTGTTGCAGGAATGTGTGGTGTGTACCTGTGCGCATGCACATGTAGGCCGGTGTATGTACATGCATGCTTGTGTGTGTGTGTGTGTGTTCTTGGTTCCAAGTGTCAGTGTGTAATGTTTCTTCTTGAAATCCTTACTTTGAGCTGAACAGAGTGGGTCAGCCAGGTTCCTAACAGGATCCTGGGGTGCATTAGCTTCCCTCTGCTCCTTAACTGTCCAGATCAGGGATCACTTAAAGGGAAGGTTCAGAACATTATCTGATTGATCTCTAACAGCAACTCCTTTCTCAGCATTTGTTAACAATGACCAAATTAATTTTCCGAGAGTCATAGGCAAACTCTTACATTTACTTCCATCGGTTGAAGTAAGAGTAACAATAAATAAAACTAAACATGGGGATGAAAAGAGTTTGGGTTAATGGGTTAATACATCAGGTGGCTAATAGTCAGGTCACAGCTAATTCTAGGGGAAAGACATCTACACTATATGGCCAAAAGTCAGTGGACACCTGACCATCACATCTATATGGGCTTGCTGGACATCCCATTCTAAAACCATGAGCATTAATATGGAGTTGGACCCCCGGCTATAACAGCCGCCACTCTTCTGGGAAGGCTTTCCACAAGCTTTTGGAGTGTGTCTGTGGTAATTTGTGCCCATTCAGCCAAAAGAGCATTTGTGAGGTCAGGCAGTGATGTTGGACGAGAAGGCCTGGCTCACAATCGGTGTTCTAATTCCTCCCAAAGGTGTTCAGTGGTGTTG
>OOFE01002114.1:5586-32671 GCA_900323365.1 Monocentris japonica | reverse complement strand
CACCTACCTAAACATTGTTGCAGACCAAGTACACCCCTTCATGGCAACGGTATTCCCTGATGGCAGTGGCCTCTTTCAGCAGGATAATGCACCCTGCCACACTGCAAAAATTGTTCAGGAATGGTTTGAGGAACATGACAAAGAGTTCAAGGTGTTGACTTGGCCTCCAAATTCCCCAGATCTCAAGCCGATCGAGCATCTGTGGGATGTGCTGGAAAAACAAATCCGATCCATGGAGGCCCCACCTCGCAACTTACAGGACTTAAAGGATCTGCTGCTAACGTCTTGGTGCCAGATACCACAGGACACCTTCAGAGGTCTTGTGGAGTCCATGCCTCGACGGGTCAGAGCTGTTTTGGCGGCACGAGGGGGACCTAGACAATACTAGGCAGGTGGTTTTAATGTTATGGCTGATCAATGTATATTGTATGACACAAAGGAGTAGGGCAACCAACTGTTTTAAATTAGGGTACTCTAAATGTTGGTCCAGACGTTGTTAATCTGTATATAAAGAAAATTGGCTGTGCACCTTTAGGGACCGCAGGATGGACTAGTGGTTACTGTAGGACCTAGTTTCAAGCCCCACGTTGGCAAGCATCCACCCTGCTGAAGTGCATTTGAGCAAGACACTGAATACCTACCAGCTCAAGGGCCGCTGTTCTAGAGCTGACCCCGTGCTTTGACCTCCCTGGAGGACGGTACGTGAAAAGATAAGCTTCCCTATGGGGAACAATAAAGTACTGCATTATTATTACCTAAAAGAGGGTTTTCCAGCCTTAGACACAGGATGCTATATATGACAAAATAGGGGTCACAAGAAAAACAAATCTAAAATATCTGCATCTCCAAGATACTGTTCTTTTGAGATTACAAACCTCCACCAGCTGCTTCTAAACTGCACAGAAGACATTGTAAAAGCCACACAGCCTGGCTCTACACAGGTGTCCAAACAGCTTGGCAATGCCTGATTTAGAACAATTCAAGCGTCAGAAAATCGGAGGAAAAAATCCTCTAAGGTGTGATTTAATGTTATCTCTCCATATCTCTGATCCAAGTTTATTTATTCTGGTACTAAATTTTCACCCATGCATAACAGTAATGGTCTCATTACTTATTTTCAGATTATTTAACTTTATATTTTCCCTTTTTGAATAATTTCTTGTTGGATATTGTCTCTTAGAAGGTCTACGTGACTAAACTGCCACACTTAAATACAATAAATCATGTCTCAGTGGAGTGTTGAGGTGTTACTTTTAAAAGGCACCTCACTTTTTGGGCATGAAAATTCTTCAAAATGATTGAACTGTTCTTTGTCCCAAAATAACTATAAAAAAGAGAAAACAAACAGAGGTCATGGGAACAGGTCATCCCCTATCTTTTCTGTTTTACAAATTGCCTCTAGTTTAAAAATGTAAACATAACCCTACAGCCCAACGAAGAACCATTCTAGAAACTTTATTTAGCCTGCATGTATTTAATACCTTTATGCTATAGATATTAATGTTTGTACTAATCACCAAAAATACACTGATCCTTAAACATTGTTGAATCTGAGACAGTTGAACAAAAGCTCTATACACTCAGGACAGTCAACCAACAAACAAAAATACAACCTGAGCGTATATGACCTTGTTGGAAACTGTCTCCTTGATGAACATTCAATGTGCACAAATACAGCATTTATCAATACACGTTAATGCCATGCAATGAATGTGCTACCATTACTGACTTAACCTAATCTTCAGAAAAACAACTATAGAAATCCAAAAATAAACCTTATAATTATACTATGCTATAAGTATCACAGCAAAAAAAATAAAACATGCAGCTACTCCAGGTCGAAAACTATATCCCAAAAAATCTGACAGTAATGCCATATTAGATCTAAAAAAAAAACAATTAGGATAAGGTCACTATGAACTCAATATTGAGTACTACAGCTACACTATAAGTTCCTAAAGATATATTATAGGAATATTATAGAGAAAGGACTGCAATTGAAAATAAAAAATACCATAAAGAACCATAAGGTCACTATAAATTCACGACTGAGTACACAAGGCACACTATAAGTCCCTGTAAAAATATTAGAGGAATATTATCGGCCTAGCGTGTAAATAGACTTCATCAGACTACAGACTACACCAAGATTTCCTGGCGTTTCAGAATGCTCTCTGCAGACGATGACTGGGCATCAAAGAAAAGCAGGGATATCAACGACAGAGACTAACATGCAGCTTTTAAAAGTGAGAACCACTTCGCCAGACACGTGGATTTATTGTCAAATTTTCAACAAGGTCGTCGAAGAAAAACAAAAGTTGTAGTACAGCCGACTACTAGAACAACGTACCATGATGTGTTCGTCCCCTTGTCAGCTGCAGGTCTCCTCCTTTAAGTGTCCAGAGGGACAACAGGCATGGGACGAAAAATAACCCAACGAAGGAAAATGCGTTGGAATATGGTTTTCTATCTGGCTGCAGTTGCTGCGTGTTGTTAGAAATGACAGTCGGTCAGGAAGAGCGCACCAGAGGAGTGGTGCGTGTGGTGTCACAGTCGCTGCGTTCACCCCCCCCCCTCCTCCCTTCAGCACCGCTCTTCATTTTTACTTTCAGTAGCCTAGAAAGCGTTCCTCGCCACCAGATATAATCTACGAGATGATCTGACGAGTGCCGTGTGACTCGCGAGGACAGGATTATATACATCCCAGCGAAAGCTACGCAGCCTGTCCCCAATATCACCGCACGGCTGCATGGCGAATCTGACTCATTCCCTGTGTGCGTGTAAGGCTGGATTGCAAAGTTATCATCAGCCAGTTAAGGATTTTGACTGGTAACGTTTGCAGGAAAAAATAAAAAATCATAATTATCTGGCCTACTTTCATTTTTGATAATTATTTCTGTGGAGAATCAAGGTTGTGTGCAACTGGCTGCACTGTTTTTTACTAGAGTCCAATGACTGTAAAGCACAAGGTTAATGTTTTGGTATCATGATACCCACACAGTGTGAGTCAATCACAGTATTTGCTATAACTTCTAGCTAGGTTAAATCTCAAGGTCTAAACATCACACACACACACAAAACACATTGAGAGGGTCATGTATTTGATGCTAGGACTGTGCACATAATAGCAAGCTCAATACAACACATCTGGTGCATCTAGCTACATTTCTCTAAAATATGTAACCAATAATGTTAGATATCTTAAAGCAATGTGGGCATGAAGGTCATTTACTTGATTTTTTAGGGGAAATTCAGATAGATTCTGATGCTCATGCTTTAGTGGTTTATCTTAGTGTAGCCTACTGAGCTACATTTTTGTAATATAACAGAGGTGAAAACCATTTTAGATCTTATTGTCCACACTGCCTAGTAGATCTAGATAGAGGCTTGCTGAGATTGAGAAATTATTTGAAGGTAATACAAAAACAGCCTCAGTATTTCATCATGAACTAATAAAATGCCTTACTACTTGTGATACAGGGTTAAGGCTTACTATAGTTACAGAAGATGTCTAACACATATTTGTAAATACAAACTACAAGAATGTTCTCATTTTCTCACTCATTTTCTGCTTTTATATCTAATATTTTATCATTTACGCTGTATTTCGATACTAGAGAATTCACTGTTTTGAAGAGAGCTACATAATCTGTATAAGTGCAGTGCTTAATTTTTTTTAGTGCTTCTGTGATACATCAAATCTCAGCAACACTGGAGCAATATGAGCAAGGGTTTGTGCGTAGTATAGCGTTATAACTGCGTCAAATGTGTATATTTTCACCACATTTAATGAGTTGTATCATTATTTATTTCAAGTATTTCTCAAGGGATCTTCCAAATGAACACAATCACTCTCAAAAGTCAAACACCAAGCGTGCTCTACGCAGAGTGCACATCAAAAATCAGATTTCTCACCCTGCAATCCTGCAAAAAGATTTGAGTAGCCTTAGGGATGTTCTAATTGTGACTTGCGCTGTCGCTCAAAAGAACTTCCACCGTACCTTATGCTGCACCTGTTGCATGAACTGCTTCATAAAATCAGATTTGACAGGCAGGAAACACAGGCCTCGCTGACTTTTCATCCTGAGCACAAAAACAAATTCCAATCAGCAACATGTTTTGCTCTGAAGCCAGACCACTTAGGCCCCTTCTAGCAGCTATTTATACTAACCACCTCTCACATTAAGGTGACTCATGTTTCTGTGAAGCTGCACTGAAATTCATGGCCGGTTTTGATCCCAGTGCACTGTGGTCATTCAGGGAACACAACCCTGTTGACCCCATACTGCATGGAGACAAGGGTAATGAGATTAGCCGTGCACGAGTGTGACTGTCGTTTGTGACATCTCCTCTCCAGACTGTGCGCGCAACGGCGTTCAGTCTGCAGGTCATGTGACAAAATCACCACAGTTAGGAGTGCAAGGATTAATGTGCGGGGTGATTGGGTTCACAGGGTGGAGAACTCAGGGCAAGAGTTAGGCACCATGTGCTTGTGTACAAAGAAAGAAGACATAAGTTCAGGGATTTCTGACGCTGCTCCATCGCCCAAAAGAACATCCTGCCTCATTTTATAATGTTTACTGTTTAGAGATTGTTTCTATTCTACAGACATTGATTCTCTTGGGACAAAATGGTTTATTGTAGTTTTTGTATCATGCAGCAATCAAGTCAAGTTTATTTGTATAACCCTTAATCACAGTTATAGTCTCAAAGGGCTTCTCAACACCCACATTATGAAACAATAAATGAAAACGACACCCCACAACCTTAGACCCTCAATGAGAACAAGGAAGAACTCCCAGGAAAACCTCATTAGGAAAAAGAATGGAAGAAACCTTGGCAAGGGTTTCACAGAAAGGGATCTCCCTTCTGGCATGATCAGGCATGCAATGGGTGCAGAGAATGGGCAAACAAGAATTAAATGTTGATAACAAAATGAACATGAACAAAATATACAGGATAAAGAGCGCTTGGGTGAACGTCCGGATCTGGCATCAATGCCAGCTTGGTCGACATCATCATTGTTGCCATCGAGGTCATCATAAGAACCATCCACAGTAATATTTTTTTAGTCCTTTGTAGAATCTTCCTTTTCTGTGTCACCTTTGCAGAATTACATCTTAAGCATGGCTGAAAGGAAAAATCCACCCTCGGGTACTCTTAGATAGCCTTAAAAATGGCGTGTTCAATGAATTCTAGGAGTTATTTTATGATTAAGTGTTCTTCTTCAGTTTGGGATTGCCTTTTCCCAGAATGCATTTCAACAACGCCCAGAGAAGGGGTGTTGACTTGTTGCTTACAATCAAAGGTATTTTATTTATATGGGCATATAAATATAGTTAGCTAGCCAACTAGTTTATGAACACTGTGCCCCTTACTCAAAACACAGCATGTCTTATAGCTACATTGCATTCTGGTCTATCGAGGCTACTGTCAGTGGCGAAATTGGTCTCCTCCTTTTCTACGATGGAGTTCTCCCTGCATGATCGGTGAGTGAATGGTGAGTCTAGAAAGAAGCCCTTGCTCTTTGGTTCTGAGGGACTGAGGGACTGGCTCCAAACATTTTCTGCTATCAAACTCCATTGTAGCCACACAAGAAATATTTCAACATGACATCACATCTATGTTTGGCCAGTTAATCATAGGGAGAAAAATACACCACCTAAAAACAAAATGGGCCCAGAAATACAAGGTGCATTGCCAATAGCTGTGTGTTTTAGGGTGGAGTTTGCCTTTAAGATTCAGACTGTTGATATGCTTGATGATCACATTGCAATCAGCTGCAGTCCAGCAAGGGAAAATTCCCTCATCTTGTCATCCCAGGTCAGTAGTAGGGAGGTGGTCCAGCCTGTTGCTGGTCAGAACAGATGTGGGCAGAGTTAGCTTTAGTGAATGAACGGACTGCTGATGAGCTCCACAGGAAAAGTCTGGAAACTCCACAAGGCTTTGCCCTCAACACCCACCCGTCTGGCTCATTCCAGACATGAACACAAGGACAAAGACACAACTATGACTCTGCTTGTCAAATTAAATCACTGCGGCCGACTTGACGTTAAACTGTTCAGGAGAGATTTCAGCTCAACCTCAACACTTTGATTAGATCAGTGCATCAGATCAGTGTTACCAGATTCAGTCACATTTGGCTGTTTCATCAGTCAACAACATTGTCACTGTCATGAACAAGGTCCGCATCAAGTAGACCTTTCATACCGCATCATGAGGATATTTTCTCAGCAGGGAGTGGCCACAGAAGAACAATATATTTTGAGGCCATGATTTACTACATTGTAATTCATCATTTTGCCAAACAATTAACAAAATGTGCGTGTTTCGCATGTACTCAATTTAGCTTATTCAGCAAGTTTACTTGTATTGGTTTATTTAGTTGAATTACCCTGATAGTTTGTTGAAAGATTCATTAATTTGATGAGACATGAGGGACAGAGATTGATTTATCAAGTTTTACGTTTCTGGACTTCGTAGTAGTAGTCTGTACCACAGTAGTTGACCAATACAGTAGTCTGTATTGCTGTAACGCTTGGAGCTCTCCGACACCACGTCTCAGAGAAGGGGTTGGTGCAATTGCACTGGCTCTATACTATATATTAACTTGCTATGTGTGTACATTTTATATTTATTTGCATGCTTCATATGTAACTCAAGTTTTTATAGTTAATACGTGGCTACCATGAGATACATTTTTCCCCCCAGGACGCCCCGTACCCCAGCAACACACTAATTGAAATGGTGGATTTAGATTTTTAATTCAAAGTCAGTCCAACAAAGATGGATGGTTCTGAATGCACACATGCGTCCCCTATTTCCACGCTTTGCTTTAGACAATGAGTCTCTTATACTGCTTCATCAAGAATCCAGACACAACATGCTTGCAAATGAAAATGCAAAACCACTTGATATTTAGATTAAGGATTACGACTTACTTGTCTCATTGTTTTTCCTTTAATTCAATAGAGTTTGCCGTCATCCATAGGCATGTGAATTCCAACTGTGGGGTAAAGCGCTGAGGTCGACTGGTGACTGTGGTGAGATGTTTTGCTTGAATGCTCCTTGACCTCAGACTGTCTGGAGGCTCTTTGCACACTAAGCCATGCTTATTTGTAAACAGAACGCTTTGCTGAAGTTCTCTACCGCTCACCCTCTAGCCTCTGAATAAGGAAAGTTCACACAAAGAGACCATTCTCACCAGTGTTTGGACCCTATTTGTGCTCTCTGTTTCTACACCCTATATTTGCAGTGGAGGCCTTGATTTGCTTTGGATTGAGAAAATGGGACTTAAATTTTGCATAAAGCATGCATTGGTGAGTAAATGCATCGTGCATTGAGAGAGAAGGACTTAGGTAAGGTTTGATCTTAACAGAATTTGGTAGAGTCCAGACCACCAACCTCACAGACTTCACTCTCCCTAAAAGACGGCATGAAATCAAACACGATTGTAAACTAAAACTGGCACGGGATCTCAAACTCTTGGCTGTCGCTAGCTTTCTCACATTCACCCATGTGCTAGTCTGTTAACTTTCAGAGCTACCTCCTTAGGAAAACATGCTCATTAAATTCCCAGCAGGAGTCCCTACGTGGGCTTCACCCTGTCATTGACAGATGCATGAATGACTCAATATGCGTCTGGATTTGTAACCTGCATGGGCTTAAGAAAAAGCTCGGTAGACAATGGCAAGTGAGGCAGAGCCGCAGAGCCTGCAGTCTAAACAAAATCTCATTGTTCCTGTTTTCCACAGTTAGGGGGTTAGGCATTCCCTCATCCACCCCCCTCCCTATAAGAGTCCCTCTCCCAGAATCTCAGTCCGCCATCCCACCCCAGTCTCTGCACTCCCCCGGCCCTGAGTGCTGTTAGTGGGGCTAGTAATTAAACAGGACTGCCTCTCAGTTTCTGCAACTCCATGGGGGGAGTCCCTCCCTGAAATGCACTCCTCATTCTGAGTCCAGACGGCAGCTGACGAGGGATTATCTGCTGGTTGAGGCATGGCATACTCCCCGCCATAATCTTCAATTAGTTCAATTCATGGTGGTGCGTTGGGTGGACCTGCCACTACCTTTCCCACGGCTTCTCCATAAACACCACACCAGCATACATGCATACACTCACAAGCTCCCACTTTAAGTTTGACAGGTTTGGTGTTTCCTACACACTAAGTCACCGCTTGGTAGTAGAAAGTGGCTTGAAATACTATGATTTTGCCTTGAAAGCAACAAAATGTGTGTCAAGTGTGTCAAGATAAATAAATGTGAAATGATAATAATAAATGTGTAGGCTTATTAAGACTGATTTTCGGTTTCTACAAAGTTGGCACTTTTGATTGCACATAAAAAGACACCAAAACACCAGAAAAAGATTGGTTTTGCCGTCCTAAACAGTAATTCAATGGCATACAGAAGGTGTGTCTCAGTGTTGAAGAAAGAAACCTGTTAATTAGTCTGATAGAAAAGATGTTTCAAAGCACTCGGTTTGGTGTTTCAAAACACACAATTCATTGACTTGATGGAATACCAGTGTTTGTGCACACATTGAGTTCAAGACAAAGACCTCCGTCTGGTTGGATACAGTTCAATTGCCTCTCATTTTGGTGTTGAAACACACAACAACACAGTGGCTTCTCACAACACGCCACAGGGACCTCACCTAATGGATTTCAAACTCATTTGAATTATACATACTGCTATATCACAACCGGCTATAATAGTCAAATTATTATCCTTTCATGTCGTCAGACCAAATATTAGCAACCTGATATTTGTTAATATCACATTACTGTGTGGAAGCACTGGCTTGCAAAGCCTCCAGGAGCACATTCCCCTGTAATTCAGCAGTGCCCAGAACTCCAGAAACATTACCATTTTAATAATCTATCTTTCATCGGACATCTCAAGTTCTGGGGGCTTGCATGTTAAAAGGAAGCTGGGTCTGTATTGAATGAACAGCAGTGTTTGGAGAGGAACACAATCTTTCACTGAACCAGTTCTCAGAGCTTAAACCTAGCTTGGGCTTATGTAAGTACTGGCTTTGATATGTCACTCATAACTATCTAATGCCAAGAGATTGTTAAACTGTTGGGAGATGTAGGGTCTTTCAATACAGAAGAAACACATGCTTGGGATCTCTAACTCTGTCTTATCAATGCGAGGGTTACCCGATCCACTCATCAAACTGCCAGAGAAATAGGTTGGTCAAGGGGATGGTGAAATGAACCCCTTAGCCATTTCTCCGTCGCTTTCTTTGATCAACTGTTGTTTTCCATGGGAAGTCACCAACAAAATGTCTGGAAAAAAAACTGGAAATCGCCTTGCATATGAAAAGGCAAACCCCAAATCTTTCTTGCCAAATGGAGGCTGTGCATAAACCGCAGAGCTGTCTCAAAATCAAATCAGAGCACTTAGACCATGGAAGGATGAGCTGGTGTTCCATTGCAATTACTAATGGAACCTCACTGCACTGACTTCAGCTTTATATCGGCTTTGACATTTTCATCATTATTCTTCTTATTATTGGTAGAAATGATTTAACCTAACTTTAGACACACCCTCTAGCCCAAAACCTTTTGAGATACCTTCTTTGTCATACCTGTGCAAGGCTGCATCCAATATGAAACTCATTTTATAATACTTATCACACAAACAAATTTAATTGCTCTCATTGAGCTGCAGCAGTTTACTTCAGCCATCCCTCGCTTACTGTGGTCTGTGGACATTTAGTCTCCACCAGCAAGCCTTTAGGTAGCAGGTGTGTGGGTGATTTAGCTGTGCAAAACGTCAGCATTAAGGTTGTATAATGAGATCAACTCTTCAGCAGCATCAGCTCTTTACCCTCTAGTGAGTTAATTCATAGAAGTCTGTAACCCACAGAGGAGCTATAACAAAGAGGTAACCTGAGGACTGTGCCTTCATCAACTGGAGGACCTCATGCATCTTCACATGCAATTGTCTGTAGCATATTTTGGCACAAAACCTCCTACAAGGCCTACACGAGAAGTCGTTCTGTCACACCTGATTGAAGCACAAAGCTGTAGGCAGCTTAAATCCCACGTTCCCACCATGGCAATACAGACCACAAAAAAAAGAAAGAAAGAAGATATTTATTGATATAGTAGGTGTTTTAGTAAGACTATCCATAGGATAGTTCCACTTTCCCCATATTGTTCTGACAAAAATGACTCTTCTCAGGCACAGATCTAGCTAAAAATGTGGGAATAAAAAAAAAGAACACAACTCACAACCATCTTTACAAGCTGCAGTGTAAACCATTTGCTTGGTGGTTTAGCCTAAGGTGCACAGCGGGTCATGTTACGTTATTATAGAAAGTGTAAAAACCTCAGCAACACCCATTGGATGAGTCACGTTCATCTGGAGGAGGGTCATCTCAGGTAAAATAATCACGCGGGCTCCCTTGGCACCTCCGTCTGGCACTTCATCCTATCACTGTTGACAAAAGCTGGCCCATATGCCGTGTACTGCAGGAAAGTCAGGATAACACAAGGCCAAAAACCTTGTGACACAAACAAGACATGGGACTCCCCTCAATTTACCTGTGACCTGCTTTTTAAGGACAAGTCTGAAAGGATGAGATCACATGTTGCCAACTGTCTCTTTGTTTGTGTGTGTGTGTGGGTGTATGTGTGTCTGTGTCTTGTTTGTTTTCCCTCGGAGCACAGTGATAGGCTTAGATAGGCTGGCAGACGTGCCTTAACAAGATGTGGGGCAGGCCCTGATAACACACTCAGATGAGCTGTCTATTCTCTGTCATGGGACTCCATGGACTCGCTCACCCCAGCCAGTGCAAATGAAAAACAGTTGGCTGTAGATAAAAATATCAAAATATACTAGGAATCTAGTCTGTTACAGTATTCGCAGAAGAGCGAAGAAATGTGTGCCCAGTATCAAATAGTGCATACATGTGTGCCCAGTATCAAATAGTGCATACATGTGTGCACATGCGTTTGTACACATATTTTATTTTGCACATGCATTTATAGCGTGCATATGTGTCTCTGCATATGTGTGGGTCCTTTGCATGGCTTTTCATAGTCATATAAGTGTTTTTTGCATGTGGCATGTAATGTTCACCTCATTTGACCTGGTCCCATTGTCTGTGGGGTTTGAGGGTTTGATCCCTCCAGCTGTCCCAGGAGACCATCTCTGATTCAGACTGGCTGTTTGGCCGTCCCACAGCCCTGCTGCGGTTCTCTTACTCAACACTGCATGTGTTATTCGTCACACGTTGTCATGACCTATCAAAAGCGGCCATGACAAATGCTACTTTTCTGTTTATGAAACGAACGATCATGTTGGCATCACTCTACAAACCAACATTGTCATCCACAGTCGACTGCAATGCACTTGCAAAATCTGTTTTGTGGGCATGCAGTGCCATAACTCAAAGGCAGGATGACATTTAATGTGCAAAGTCAATGAAATACAACAGACTTACATTCTTCGCTGCTTGCCAGTGCTGTAAAAAAAAAAACAAAAAAAAAACATGGGAAAGCAGCAGGCTAGACAATAGCATAATTAATAGTCAGGCTTGTGGATTTATCACAGAACAACATACTCTCTTCCCTCTAGTGACCCCAGTGAACTTACAGTATGGAGCAAGAGACGCCGGTCAGTGCACAATACCATTACTGTATCTCCCAGAGATGACAAACATGCATTGTCCTTGTTCAGGGCCAGAACAATCACTTCCTTTGTGCTGGAACACTCAAGGGCCAGGCAAGGTCAAGGATCTTTAAGAACTGGAGGACTGTAAAACATGTATTGTATGCATGGGGAGGAAAATAGGACTCATTAACAAGATGGCTATTTAAGGAAGCATTTGTGGTGTATTGTGTATAAGCCCATCATCTATCATTGGTTGAAATCTTATAAGATCTGCCTCCTGCTGTATCTCTAGTTTTTCACATGATCTGAATTGTGCACCAGTTTGAGATTTGCAGAAGTCTGGCTGCTGCGTGGAGACAGTTTCTTCCCTCTCTCCCTCACTCCTTCTATCCCTCCACCCCTCCTTCTCCACAGAACCTGAATCAGCACACTGGGCCCCCGGTGTCGCTTTGCAATGACATCACCACACATCTGCTTTGCTGAGCCGGGCCCCTGCATCACCGATGAAGGGCTGTCTCCCCCAATGACAGAGCCAGAAGGTACAGAGTGGGCGGGAAGTGAGTTTGAAACAGCCGAGATGGCTCAAGTAAGAGAAGCACTGACCGAAAAAAGGTTTTGCCCAACTGGGATTTAAGGGGAAACAGGCATAATAAATCAAATAGGTCTCACAGAGCCTCTCAGTTATGTTGTTTATCTATTGTTCTCTGAAGTACCTTAAAGTCTATTTCCACAAGAACACATTTAAAAGACATCTGTATTCACTTTTTGCCGTGTAAAGACCACAGGGTATTTGTCATGACAAAATCCATTGTCAAAGAGTAAATTCGTAGTTCTGCGTGATAACTAAACCTGAAACAAAGGAAGGATATCAGTGAAAATTGGCACACATGCGAATGTTAGTTGCTGAACTTCCATCTGACCCGTATGATTAGAAGAGAGCTCAAGCAGCAGAGTTAGCACGTGCAACGAGAGCTGGGGCAGAGCAGTTTATGGCTCTGGGGTCTGCTCTGCTGAAAGGTGCCAAATTGGTCTGGAAGCGGCAGAGGTTGATTATATAAGGGGAGGAAATGAGGTGCACAGTCAGCCAGTATAATGTCATCGGATCTTGATTTCTATCTTTTTCAAAATCTTTGAAGCATTTTGGAAAAGATAATCTCATTACTATCAATATTGTTGCTGGCAGATTGCATCAGGATCCAGTCATGCTTGCAGAAAAACCTCTCTTACAAGATAGAAGAGCGTTGAGTAACCCCCTAACAGGAGATGTTGGGTAAAGATAAAGCAGTGCAGAAAAATAAATTCAAACTGTACATGTAAAAAAGGCAGGCTTATTACTGGAGGGTCGCCGGTTTGATCCCTCACACTGGCTGAACAGATTCCCTGGATAAATAAAGGTTTAAAACAATCTTCTGAAAGCATCGTGAAAATGAATGAAAGTTCCTCACAGGGGAATAATCAGGACGCTCAGTGGTTGTGTGAGTATTATTCACTTCATTCAGTATTGGATGCTTCTATATATTCCAGATTTTTAACGTCAATCCACACACCATGAGAGGAGACAGCTTTGACGATTCATTCCGTTACAGATTGACCGGAGATTGTACAATAAAACAGAGCATTTACATGTGTTTGATGTTTTAGTGCTTTGTGCTACATGTTAACACAGAACCCAGCATTATAACGCACTTTGACTCGGAGCAGTGGGCACAAAGTCTATCTTTGATCAGGCTCTTTTTGAATCCTAATAGGGGTACTGTTACCGTGCAGCGATACGCCTGGTGGGACTGGTAGTGTGGGGTGTCCAAGCCAGACACTGTTTCAATCACAGGGCAAGGCCGGAATTGGAGGAGATGTGTTCCCCTGAATCACAGAGGGGTATGCAATCAAGAGACACCCCCCTCCACACACACACACACAATCCAATTGGCAAAGCACTCCACTGTAGTGTTGGCTGTGGTCAGGAAGTGCTAATGAAGTTATTAATGATATTCATGTGTGCAGTGGCGTGCAAGCAAGGACCGGGCCTCCATTAGCCAGCTGGTAGATCTGTCTCAACTTTGGTTTGTGGTCATTAATAAAGAGAGAGAGAGAGAGAACTGTTCCAGTCCGAACTCTGTCAGATAAAGAAGGAGCAGCAGCTGAGATAGCGACAAGCAGAGACGAACAGACAAGCAGATAGGTAGAGTGAAGCAGACACACGGAGACATTAAAGGAGTAATTCAGGAATAGCACAATGGAAATAAGAGAAATACTGCAGGTGATTAAGAGAAGTGATTCAAACCACTCAGGGCAATGATTATATAATGGTAAGAATATTGAAATCCACTCTACTTTTGCTCCTTTATACAGGGAATGTTATTATATTGGTAACTATGAGCTTCAATGAGTGAACGTCAGTGTAACTGTCAGCAGTTTGGTTTGACTCGAGATGTTTTGAACAAGGAACCAGCATGAAAGAAACACACTCTATTGCAGGATGTTATGGGTTGAAATGAGATCAGTATATGTACAAATATAGCAATCCTATCTCTGTCACGGTGGCCCAGCACCTGATGACATACAGCCTTCGCCCGGTGTTTAGCAACGGCCTGTTATCACAGCGATAACGGCGTGAGTCACTCCTGCAAAGACGGCAGCAATTAAGATGGCGGAGTGACTCGGGGACAGTCCGACCTCAGCTCCATGCGGGCCGGATCCACTGACACCACTACTGGGGCTGTCTGAGGTAAGGACCTCCTTCCCACTGCTGCCTCAATGCTTGTCCAACACCACCCTCTGCTGGGTATTAACACTACTCAAAAGTCAAGTGCTATAACTTGATCCCTGATTTATTAGTCAACTGATTGTTTTATGCATGGAAACAGCGTGACCCATGATCATCCCCTCTCTCACCTGGGCCGTTTTTCTGTCTGTCTTTCTTTCTATTTGTCTTTCTCTTTGTGTGTGTCTGTGTGTGTATCTGTCTCTGTTAAAATCATTCAAAATCGTGATAAAATAGCAACATTTCTATCTTCATACATTCCCCTTCTATTCTGCTATTTATTAGTCAACTGAAGAATGCTGGGAAAATAGGCTCACTCTCTCAAAATGGCAAAAGCTCATTGTATAGCATTTTGTGCTGCATACTTTGTCTCCATCTGCTGGGAAGACTCTTAGCTGACTCTTATTTTCTAAGTTTGTTCCAATATCTTCCAAGGACAACTGTTTATTTTCAGCTCGGCATCAACATCAGATATTTCACTCCGTAGCAATAATTGGAAACCATGAAAATTTTCGATCAATTTAGGGCATTTCTTCAAAAGGTAGGGGTATTTAGGGGTATTGCTATTATTGGGATATTTCATGCCAATCACCTTTAGTAATTGAGGCCAAAAGGCATGTAGAGTCATGTACAGACAACATAGTTTTATGAACAAACTTTCAGGCAGATATAACGTACCGATTGTAATATGCTGAGCAGATCATTTGACATATTGCTGTAATTTATTATGCCACACACAGATGGGCAGTGACTCCAAAAGATATCATCAATCGAATGGATTCCTGATGACAGCGGTCAAGTCTGAATGTCATAGAGGAGTGCCAGGATCCAACCACCCATTAACCACCAATATATCCCTCAATATATTTAATCGCTTGGTTATGAATGATTTATCTGTCCGACAGCATGCGGCGCCAGCCCTGTGCACGTTTGGGAGCCATTACAGTGTTCAGCTAAATGATGATAAAGGAAGGACAAGTTTATTGCTCTGGTGCACCAATGGTAAAAAAGAGGAATTGCATTGTCCACATTTGCTATCTGCCACTTCCTGTGAGCTTTGCGTCTGCATCTCTGCCAACAAGCGCTTGCTACAAATTCCACTGGATTCCAGTAAGTGGTGTTTGACAGCTTTCCTGGGTTTAACGGGAAATCTCTCTTTGGGGTGCAAGATTATAACCTCTGCAAACCGCTGGTCAATGGAAAAGTCCTAATCCACTCATACGCCAACCACTCCCTGGTGTAATATTGACTCCAGATATGGAAGCGGCCGTTTTGACCAAAAACAAATCAATTCTGTGAAGAATAAACTAGATCCTCAAGGGAACAGCATGTGGGGAGAGGAAGAATATTCTGGTCTCTATTTCCTTATAGTCGCGTTTGGGTTTACAACGTCATGTTACAGCTGAATTCTGCACAGTGCAAAAGAGACTTGCTGAAATGCTGTCATGAAAACATAAGTCTGCTTTGTCCCCTCTATTAAACTCAGAATCAGTGGTTCCTATTACGGCGCCCCCTAGATATCATGGCTTCAGTGTAAGGATTTAGACCCCATCTCACACTCACTAAATTTCCACTATTCCAGTGTGATCTGGGAACAGTGTAGAGTCACGTTAATTCATTCCATATAAATGCCTTTTGCGTGACAATTACAAGGCCCCTTTGGAGACGCTGATGACGACTTGTACACTTGCACTTGGCCTGATTTTTGCAAGACAGTCCTGACAAAAGAAATGTCCCTTTAATTCTCTAAGAAAACACATATAGTGAACTCATGCACCACAGCAAAATAAAACCAAATGGGATGCCTTTCATGTCTCTGCAGCTTCAGTTTATAGCACTACAAATGAAAATGTGATTGTCATCCCGGTGGCAGCTGAGGTAATGGCTCCAGCCTCGGGCTGGAGCATGGCTCCCTCTCTGTGTCCGCCAACTGCTGTTGTCACCATCAACACACAACCCTGACAGACAGACAGAAGGAGTAACCAAGTAACTGAGTAACTGAGGATATGAAGAAGAAGCAGGACAAGCGGAGGAAGAGGAAGAAGAATCAGAAAAAAGGAGGGATCCCCACAGAGCATCCATAGTCCAATCCCAACAGAACCCTAATGTGCCCTTTGACCTGTACCAGAATGCTCTCTGTTTGCAGTTCCACTGGAGTTCAGCCTGCCGGCAGGGAACTCTGGGTTTGGCAACTCTGGCTGTCACTCTTATGTCTCTGCGGAAATGTCTTCTTCCTCTATGCACCGAGGGGAAGTTTGAGGGCAGACACCCAGACCGACAGACAGACAAACCGCAGGCAGCTCAATGCACTAGAGTTGAAATAGCAGTCACTTCTCACAGGAAGTCATTGCTCACTGGGATGCTTCACTGCTCAGACACAACAAAGCAGGCTTTTAAAGACGCAAACACACAGGGAGAAAAGTGTGGGGTTAACCGAAGGCCAAGAGCAGGATGAGAGTTGAAATAGGGTGTGTGTTGACTGCAAATGCAAATCTTGTGGGATTCATGTCCTTATGGTGCTTGGAAAGAGATGATATTGAAGTAAACAATCTAATAGAAAAGTGACCACAGATAAAACGTTGAAATTATTTATGAGGAGTTCATTTCCAAAACATAATATATCTATTTTGAAAAAAAACGAAAAGTTTCCACTACATGTGAGGTCTTGTACCATGTACATTAGCATGGACAGTGACTATCTGTATGATGTCAACATCTCTGCAGAGAGATGCCACCAGGACAACTTCTTGTACATTCATTGTTCTTGACACTTTAAGTGATTCTGACTGCGACCCTCCCAGGCCAGCATAATTTAGCTGTTCCTCTAGTATTTCCTCCCTCTCTTTTTCCTCTCTCAGTCTATCTGGCTTCCTCCATATCTACCGCCTGGCCACTAACCAGTACAAGAACCTCCCTGACCCAATTGAGACGTCAGATTACTGTTGTGAAGTCAAACGGGCAAACAAGCGGTGTGTGTGTGTGTGTGTGTAACGGATCCATCTAAACATTCCTTTGTGTGTGTGAGGCCCCGGTGAGGTTCGGTGTGCTGCAGACACAACAAAGGGAACCTGTGTTTGACAAGCAGTCCTATGCCAGACCCGACCTGAGGCTGCCAGACAAGCCTAGGACACTCTGAACCCACCTAAGGCTGGTTTTCCAGCTCACCGCCACAGAGACATGATGCAGACCTACACCTACAGATACATAGGTACAGACACAGAGAGAGGGAGGTAGAGAGAGGGAGAGAGAGAGAGAGAGAGAGAGAGAGAGATAGAGAGATACAGATCAACACAGATATGCAGACATTAGCTTACAGATAGATATACACAAAGACATAGACACACAGACTTACACACACATTGACAACATACACATGCACACCACACACACATATACGCACACACACACAAAGAGAGAGAGAAAGAGAGATAAATCAAACACTCACACACTAACAGATAGACATAGAGAGACACATGAACACAGACATACAGGCATTAGCTTACAGATAGAAAAGCAGAAAACCACACATATACACACACAAACAGAGAGAACGGAAGAGAGAGACAACCAAATACACACACACACACACACACACACACACACACACGTTAAGGAGTGATAGCTGGCATGTATTATAAGTAATGTTGGTGAAGTTGTATGGTGCAATTGGTAATATTACTGTGTGACTACGATGAAAACAACACATATAGAAATGTTCTAGTTGTTTTCCAGGCCTAAAAAGAGAAGAGTAAAATGTAACTATTGCATAACTTGAAGTCTTGCCATAAGCGATGACATGGCCAACCTTATTGCCACCCCATATGCAACAGCGTATCTAGACTGAGGATCATTCCACATCAGCCCTCGTGAAAAACGCAGCGCAGTAAGGAAACATTTTTATGCAGTTTGAAAATACCACAGTCTATCAGGCCAGTATTAGGCCTCCCTGTGTAGTTGCCAAGCCATTAGTGAACACGGGTGAAAGCTGCAGATGGCCTTTACATATTACATACTCAGTGTTTGATGTTAGGATCGTATATGAAAAGACACTCTGACAGTGCCAAAACAGGAAAACCACATTCTTATATCCAAACATATCAGCCCATTGGTATAGAAACCTCAATCTGCCAAAGGCAATGCTGGAGATAAACAGCGTGGATGGATTGAAGGGAATGGCAGATGCAGGGATGGAGTGGAGGGTAAAACCGCCTACATTTTTGTTTTACATTTTAGACATTTAGCTGACGCATTTATCCAAAGCAATTTACAATGAGTGCATCAATAGAATAAGCTTAGATTCTCAGCAACCGATAGTAATGAGTGCAAGGGTCAGAGCCAGAGGGTTAGTGGCCCGATAATACTCCTGCAACCACAGAATGATCATGAAAGAATGAAGTGCAGGGAAAGGAAACAAGAAGCAGATCTAAATCTTTACAATATAATTTCATTGCATGAGTTGTTGCTTGCGTAAGTTACAAGAAAACCGTGTCTTTTCGAGACAATAAACAGATTGCTATTCTGTAAATGCAGCTGACTGTTGTTTATATTGGTGGTTGTTCGCCTTATGGTACAGACAGCCTGGAATTCACAGTTTGCCCACCTTTTTATTAACCAATATATCACTGAGTTGAAAGCGCGAAGCGAGGACAACAGACTTCTACTGGTGGTGTGAACTTGGTGCACTAGCTTTTCTCAAATAGCATGTTGGTTAAGCGTTTGTCTTCGTGACTACTATTGTGAAGGATATGAAATCGTGGACGACTAATATCTGCGTGACCCTGATTGGAATGCCAAAACATTATCAATTGCCGGAGGAGACAACCTGGGGCAAATATATCAAGTACATTTCTGAAATTCTAGTTGATTTCTCAATGAACTTGGCCCTTGTTTTTCTGAGTGCGTTCTGGGGCCAAGCCTTCCCTGTGTGTGCGTCTTCACAAAAGCGAGCCTCTGAGTGTGGTTGAATGACAAGGGGACGGAAACACACGCTGTTTGAGCTGGGTGCAGTGCAAACACAGACAGTGCATGGGTCATTGTGTGGGAGAGAGAGGAGAACGAACGACCCACTCACACAGCAAACACTCCCAGCTGTTCAGAATGAGGTGTGTGTTGCGTGTGCTTTTGTGTGCGCGTGTGTGCGTGCACGCGTGTCCGTGTGCGTGTGCATGTTCATAGCTGCGGTCAGATGCAAATACGGGGCCACACCTTAAGTCAATGCTCTCTGTTTAGCTTTCACAGGTATGTAAACTCTTACGCCAAAGCCATGCATTTGATGTATCCGCAAAGTTTACCCAAAAGGGAAAGAAAGTTAATACCTAATTCGGCTTTGCAACGTTATCTCTTCCATATACCTGCCTATTGGAGCACAACATGCTCAGAACATTCACTAATAGCTCTCACCAGTGTGACCAGTGCCTCTGTGGCAAGATGGTTATTTAAAGAACTATAGGCTGTGTTGGAAGTGCACCTCATAACTTAATGTTATGTGTCCTTAATGCTTTATTTTTGACATTTGTCATAGTCATGCTGCCTTTCTGAAAACAAAACAGCAATTATCCAGATGACTTGTTGCTTCTGGACACAGGGAACATGTCATGACATTAATATTACAGAAGAAATCCCATCCAAAGTGCCAAATTGACATGGACTCTGTCTGTTCTCAGAGCTTTATATCCTCGGGCTTATTAAAGGGCAACAGAAAGTATTGCTTGTACTCGCTCCACTGCACACAAGGTTTGGGGCCTTTGCTACAGACACAAGCCATATGTCTGTCAGATTTTATTGTGAATGTAAATGCTTGGGTTCCATTCTCTGACCAAGGAGATTGAATGTGGTTTATGTTTTTTGGTAACGGCAATCGTTTTTTTGTTTTGTTTTTGAGTGATGAACTTCCATGTGCCTGCATTTAGTGATTCCCTGGCCTTAGCTTTGCTTCTCGTCTGCTATTAAGTCAAACTGGACTCTATCCATAAGCATATGAAAACAACAGTAACGAAACCTTAATGCACTCCGCCATCTACCGCACATGCCCAAAACACAACACACATGCTCCTTCACGGACGTCCCATTCTCATTCCATCTGACAGGCCTGTCCGCAAAATGTGGCACGATGGTCTCCTGTCCATCTGATTTCAATTCGAGCATCTGCATACAAATTGTTTCTTCGGAGCAGTCGAGCCAGTTGAGTCTTTCGAGGGGATGAATTAGGAGCATTGATTCTTTATGATGGATCTCATGGGGTTTAGAGGAGGTGCATGTCTATATGTGCGTGGCAGAGAAAGAGTTAGCATGTATGTATGTGACATATCGGTGTCTGGATTTGGGTGCACCCATGGCTATGATGTTCATGATTATAGAAAAGCTCTGGACATAATCTAGTTTTGTTATAACCCCCCACATAGAGCCAACGCACTATGATGGCTATTAAGTCTATTGTCTCTGACATTTGGGCAGGAAGACAATGAGGAGATTCATCAGAACATACTTTTTAAAATTCAAGGTTTAGCAATAGATATGAAAATTGCATGAATGTAAGTGTACATATCTTTTCTACTTTGGACTTTATTGTGCCTCCAGCATTTAAGTAAAGATTGGCCAGATGAGCAGTAGTGTTTCAATGGAAGACATGATGTCATAAAAGCAAATGTTGTCACAACTCCAACCCTGTTGTCTTTTGTGTGGCATTATTGTAAACACTGGTTACAAGCTAAGATCTGCTTTAGTTGACTTCACTCTCAGCACAAACATTGCAAGGAACTGATGGAGTTGGTGCCCGCTGAACTATCACATATAGTGATCATTAAGTGCACATTATACTACTTTTGTGTGTGTGTGTGTATATGCACACACATGCACACACACATACCCAACTACAGTCACACACTGATCCACAAGCCAGGCCTAGACACATGGCACAGTAGCAACACATCCTAATCTCAGTCAATCTCAGGCCTCTCCAACTTGAAACTAGACTCTTTTCTTTCCTCTAAGCCATTTCATTCATTTTTGTGAGTGTGCTCTTGAAAAGAGCTACAGCTTTGGCGGGGCGTCCCAGACTGTCAGATTTGGGTAAATCGATCCTGCCTCCCTGTTCTGTCTCGGAGCCCTGGCCTGATCAGGAAAATACCCATGACAGTTTGGCTAGCGGCCTTGCTAAGAAGTGAGCCCTATTTAAAATAGCAACATTGCAAATTAGTGTTTGAAGGTTTTAACATGAGAAAAAACACTGCTCTCCCTTTGAGTTTCAATTCAATCTTTATACAAGCTCCCGATGTGGCATTGGGCTCTGGCGAGTGGGGCCAACCCTCAGAAAACCTGCTTTCCATCGAGAGGGCATGGAGCGGCATTTCAGCCTGGGCTAATCAGCCAGTGAGGAGTGGGGTGGGATACATGTGGACCCACTCTGGCAGATCCACACACACATACACACACACACACATACACACACACACATACCGATATATCAGAGGGCATGGTGAGGAATTAATCAAACCGCACCCCTTTCCCCCATCCACAGCTGCGGCTGAGCAAGAGAAAAGGAAAAGGTCAATCCCATTGGCCAGGATGGGAGGACTGGTAGGGTTAGTTTAACCTTTGACCTTTGAGTGGAAGCTGTGGTCTCACAGTTAGATGTAAGAGGAGATATCTGATGTCCAGGTCAAAGAGGTCACTTTCTCTCAACTTACGTCCCTGAATCCTCCTGCCCCCTTTCACCGGGCAATGTTCAATGGCTAGCCGAACTATATCTCAGCTAATTGAGGGAAGTGTTAAGATCAAGGAGAACAGAGAGAGTCACGGGGAGATGGCTGATGGAGACGGGGCCTTTGGGGAGTGCATAATAGCCGTTTCCCCCTCTTGCCTGGGGCCCAGTGTAGATGTGGTGGACCCAGCCCCAGACGCCACTCCATGGTTTGGCACGCTCTGCATTTCAGCCCTCTCACTGTTTCCAGCTGAACCAGCTCCCATGCAAACACATGGGTAACCGGTGGGTTTTCTTATTTAGTTGTCGGTCAAGAGTACTTAATAATATTCAAAAAGACAGTGCGACATATCATCCCATGCTTGCCAAAAATACGATCCCCTCTTTTTTTTTCTCTCCTCCCGACATTTTCCCTTCCATAGTTTGGGAAGACTGCAGATGAAAAGGAACAGATATACAATGGTGTAATCTTGAAAATAGTTTGGCTGACAGTTATTAAAGTAATAGACCAGACTGAGAAGGGGATAAGTACAGAGCAAGGACAGTGACTGCTTTTCAGATGACTCTAAAAAGGAAATATTTCATAAACAATACCCTGTAGTACAGAATAAAGTACTGCAGTACAAATAGTGATGTGGCATATGACTTACTCAGATTGATATGTCCTCACTGACCCAAATGCTCTCATCCCCGCCTCAGCTTTTTGAAGTTAAATAAACACTGTGTCACAAGATCCTCCACATGCCACCCAAGTGCTACAGTGTGTGTGTGTGTGTGTGTGTGTGTATGTGTGCGTGTTTTCCCACTTCGCTTGCGTCCATGGTTTGCTTTGCAAGTGTGACTCTATGTATGCATATGTGTGGTCGTACGTACGTATGAGACACAGAGAGAGAGACAGAGAGAGATAGAGCGTGCGAGTATGCATGTGAATGTGTGTGCACACGCCAACAATAAGCGAGCATGGATGTGTGTGACATGTCTGTAATGACAATGGCGGGTGACAAATAGCGCTGACGCACATTGTCCCTGGTCTTGATCCGGCTTCAATAAAAATCGTTGGTCCTTTGAACATTTTAATTAAACTAAACAGGACCATCCCCACCCTGGCCTCGACGATGAGCTATGTACATTTGAAGACAAACAAGACCATCTTTTACGGGGCAGACATCAAATACGTGTCTTTTTATGTCATCCTGGGTCCGCATGGTGACTTTCATTATTTCTAAAATCCATCTGGAATTTTGATGGGCATGTTTTGAAGGAAAAGGCCTGGAAACCACAACGCAGGGATGTCTTGAAACAAAGGTCTCTGCGGTTTTGTCTGTTTCTTGTGGTCAACAACAACCCTGCAGTCTCAATGCTCAGATGGTTCACGTCTGTAATTTTAGTTTATGCCGTAATTATTACAACACGTTAGCCATTTTTCATGCATTCTGTAGGAAATATGCTGAATTGATCAGGGTTTGTCTGTTCTTTTAAGAAAAGAGGCTATATCGGGATCATAAAATTTGGTGAAGAGCCCCGCCACCATGCTTGACAAGTGACCTATCACAATGTAAGGTATAACCCTATACTTTTCCGAAACTTCTTATTTTACAATGAAGCCTAACACATATGTAGCATTCCTTAAATTTAAAATTTTAAACTAAACCAGAGCGCACAAAAGAGGAAGGGGAATGCACTGCAGTACTGTTCTGCAGCCTGAGGTGTCTGTCACCCACAAGACAGTCAGGCAGGAGGCCTATAGCTCAGTATAAGAGGTTTATCTCTCTGTTTAATAAGATCAGTTCAACGGTGTCCAGCTGCCACCAGAGGGAGTCTTCCACGGCAAATAATGGCTCCCAAAGGAGTTGACTCACTATTCTGAACATCTGCACAAAATTCACATGACCCTCACTCTAGGCCCAAGTAATGGGAAAAAATAATGTTTTGTTTATGCTGTTTTGTTCAGGCCTAAAACTGTTAATCAAAGTGACTGACAGGACTGCACTGACACATATTTATCATGACGCCCAGTTCGTTATTATTAGTCATTATTAGTCATGCGATGGTGATTTTGCATTCATGCAGCTGCAGAGCCATTCCTCACCCATTACTTGACTTTATGAGGCTTACTGTTGTGGTGTATCCGCCGAGGAAGGGGAGCCCATCCTCGGCACAACGTGGTGGGGCAATGCCCAATGTTGCAACCTACAAGCAACAGCCTGGCCTGGACTATAGGCCTATAAAAAGGCCGTTTCATTTCGTTCCCTTTAGTTTTCTGTACAACAACTACACGTGTTCAGCTCAGGCCCGAAGCCCGTCCCATTCCCTGCTTATCCATGCCGGAGGAGGAGGCGTGTATAGACCTTTTGTTACCTGTATTAGAGTACCTGGCTGCAGCAAGTTAGTTACATGGACTGAATTTAAGATGTCGTCAAAGGAAAGAAACAAGCGATGCGCAAAGGCTCCAGTCCCAACGAGATCCACATGGTTGATAGGGAATTGCAGTCAGTGCAAGTAGGGTTTTTTTACCTGCAAGGCAGAGCAAATGGGAATTGTTAATTAGGCTCTACCGTGAAGTAAGACGAATAGCCCTGCAGAGGCACTTCCTCCGAGAACTCATTCACCTTTCAAGCCCGATCCTCTCTCAAGTTTCATGTCGGAGTCCTTAACCACCTTTCAGGCCGTCATCAGCATCTCACCTGTACTCCTGGACCATGGATTTCACACGGTCGAAGATTTCAAAGGCGCTTCAACTTGATGTCGTGGAAAATAGGCGGTATATGTGCATCTGGAAGGGTTAGGAAAGCTGCCAATGTGAACGAAAGCGTGACCACTTTATGTTATAGTGCATGGCCTCTGCACAAAGTGGTGACGATCATGCACAGACCCCTCCGAAAGTGGAGTTTCTACGTGTTCCTGTGTTTTGGCATCATATACCTGAGACTTGGGTGAGTCTTAAATAACCAGTTATGTATGTGTATCCTGTATTCTTCACAAAACCTTATCAAATTCCTTGTGGCACGGTGACAATTTCCACAAAGGGCATTACAGGTGGACGTCACCTGCCCCCTGACCTTATCGACTTGAGCTTTATTTACAACATAGAAAGTTTTCACCAAGTGTATTTTAAACCTTTTATTTCCACACGGCTGTACCCGTGGAATGCGTCAAACTGGTTGATCAGATATTAGGCCAGTAGACTACAAGATCAATTCGTATTCGCTGTCATTATTTTGTTCACCTCATGAGAGTCTGGTTGCTTTGTCGCACCAGATAATTTGAGCCGTTGTCTCCGCTCCAGATCCAGCTCACCCCTGCATACCTTCATTAATAGCGGCGGACTGAGTTGTATTTCCACATTCCATTGCCCAGACGGAGTTTTTACCTGTTTTGCAATACCTCACCTTGATGCATAAACACAGAGGACTTCTATCCCCTCCTCTGCTGCCCTACAGCAATGGTTCTCAAACTATTTTCATGTTAGGGACCCCCAAAATAGTGTCTATAGGCCACGGACCACCTTTTGATAAGAGCAGGGACCCCCATATAGGAAGTTTTCTCATGTTGTTGATTTGGTATTGAATTGTATAAATAACCAACTGTACGTGGGGAGAAATAGAGGTGAGTGAACCCTATGATTAGCCATTCTTGTGTATTCTCTACTTGGGAAAATTTCTAGTGCATTAAATAGTGAAATTAACGTAGTTCTCATTTTGCTGGGGCCACCCTGGAGCCCCTTCAAACCCCCCCAGGGCCCAGTTATGCAGGTAGGTATGTGCGAAGGTAACCAATCAAGCGAATCTAATGATTTGTCAATATTATTGGCAATATTATCATGTAGTGGAGAGTAAACCCAGCTTTTCAGACTGACATGAATCTTTATGAACTAAATTCATTGTGCACGTTATAATAAGTAAACTAAACTGATATATATATGAAGGTGGGATCTTTATATTGCTCGTTGCTTGCCATGATCACGACTGGAGGTCATGGTTTACCCACCTTGTCATTTGCCGCTACATCACTTGTTATAGGCTAAAACTGATAAGATGAGTTTTAGTTTGAGTTGCTTTCATCACTAACCAACTCTCCGTGGAAATAATAATAATTTTGAATAGAGATACCTCAATAAGAGGGTCTAATTATGTACTGTATACAAGCAGCCACAGGTGGTGCAGGCCCCAAAGGAGTGTCTGCTACAACAGGAAAAAGGCATGACTAAGTGGAGGCTTTCAGTACCTGTAAATCTTTCAGGCTATTGTGGAGATTACTATTAGACGAGATTCCTGCAGCCAACAATAACAAAACAAAAGGTGTCATTCCTCCCTATAAGCACCTCAAGTGGTTTGAACCGTGTAACTAACTCCAATTTCCAGAGATGCTCATATCATATGACATAACTCAAATAGGGGAGGGGGGGGGCGAGGGGGTTCACCTATCTTCGTGTTTATCGAGCCAAACCAGTTACCTCATTCCGTCCCCCTTTTTACCCAGGGAAAATCTTTCATGATACCCTCTTCATTTACAATGGCTAGAGGCTGCAGGTGATGAGTGACATAATGACAACATTTAGAATGATACCACGAAATACCATAAAATACGATAAGGGCAACAGGAACTCATTATTGAGTACCAAGGAAGCACTATTATATCCCTATAGTAATATTATAGAAATATTATAGCGATACCACAGGAGATAAGCATGTCATAAAGTACGATAATGACACTATAAACTCTATAAACTAACGTGCCTATAGTAATATTATAGAATATTATGGTGATACCACAGGAGATAACATACTATAAAGTAGGATAAGGTCGCAGTAAACTCACTACTGAATATCACAGAGACACTAAGTCCCTGTGGGAATATTACCAATATTATAGCGTTTTTTTCATTTGGATTGTCCAATTATTTATGATGGCGTAAAGGCTTTTATAGGTTAGCAGCTTGTGGATCCAGCATCACATGTCCAGCAAAAAAAGAAATCGGGGTGTTGATTTTTTTGCAC
>OOFE01002111.1:3162-13374 GCA_900323365.1 Monocentris japonica | reverse complement strand
ACAACAGAGGAGGGGACAGAAAACAGGGTCCTCGACTCCTTATTAATTATGCAAGATTAGTCTAATTATAATTCAGCAAATGAATGTGTGGCAGAAGGTGCGCGGCGCCGGCGCCGGGAGATTTGCATGTTAAGTGGGCAAGGGGAAGCGGCTAATGCATGCTAATATATGCCTCAACGTCTCGCTTTAATTTCAGCATTTGCAGCTGTGTGGGTCCGGACTGAGGGGGGTGAAAAGTTGACTGAATGGGGTTTTTGGGAGGGGGGGAAACACACACACACACACACACACACACACACACACATGCACGCGTGTGTGTGTGTGTCATACAAACAGGGAATGATAAGAAGACGTCAACAAACAAGGTCAGGAAGCCTAAGAAAGTTAACAGCGCACGCAGCTTGAGATGGCTGCGGACGACCTGGCCTCCGAGGAATCGCTACAATACAGTCTTACAGTGAGCCAGTGGAATGAGTGATCGCCGCCGGCTGGATGAACTTGAAGTGGCCAAAGAGCAAGTGGCAAGGAGAGTAGTGTGACGAAGCCACAGCCA
Organism: Monocentris japonica; assembly: GCA_900323365.1. Classification (NCBI taxonomy): domain Eukaryota; kingdom Metazoa; phylum Chordata; class Actinopteri; order Trachichthyiformes; family Monocentridae; genus Monocentris; species Monocentris japonica. The sequence goes on along the minus strand of OOFE01002111.1, from coordinate 12,821 downwards.
GACCACGGCCATGGTCATTAAGCCCGCAAATGTGGCCTCTGTGCTGTTATAAATTGCCCCTTTAGGCTTTAAAAGGAGCGATAATGTTAGAAGCATTGCCCAGGATAAAATACACATGCTGCATGACCCTCAGAGGAGGTCGTAAAATGAAACAGCACATCTTTGAATACGTCCCTCTTCACGATCGCAAAGCAACATGTATCTTTGCTTACACACCAAGCAGAGAACATTGGCTATAGTGAATTCGTACTGTCATAGTGGTATGATACAGATTGGCCAGAGGATAAAACGAAACAAAATGGAAGAAGGAAGTGGTTTAAGGGGGGGAGAGGCGCCGATGTGCCCTTTTGCACGTTTCCACCCTGAGCTGAGTTTTAGTGGAGCTTTGAGGTTGGAGGTCCGAGCTCTCAATGATAAATTATAATCACCCTCTGCCAACAACAATATTGATTGTCCTCCGCTGAAATAGCTCAAATCAAGAAATATTGGACACAGCTTTGGAACCAAGAGCTAGTTGTAAGCCAGATACTGTTCACGAGGGAGGAAGCTGGAGAGAGTGATGGAAGAAGAGCGATTAAAGACTGACAGAGTGAGGGAGAGATTAGTATTCAATGGGAGGGTCCAGGGCTGTGGGGCCAATATGAAGTCCTTCTCCAAACAACATCTCTCCATTAAGATGACTTATATTTGCAGAGAGCACAATGTGGGTGGGATTGGAGCTACCCATCTAGCTCCAGACCGCTGCCTCCCTCTGTAGCATTTTTCTTCCTCACTGTTGTTGTTTGTTTAATTGGAACATTAATGGGTGTGTTTTTTCAAAAGCAAGGCAGTGCAGTGGACATCTGGTTCTGGGCTATGTATTTGCCAATTGCCGTAATGACATCACAATTCCACATCATTTCCAGGCATGGCTTTCTTTTTTTCAAACGTCTTTTGTTTAATTTCTCTTCTACAACCTCCAAGCCTCATCTGCACCTGCCCTCTTTCTATACTTTCCTGGTCTCTACCCCGCCAAGTCTCTTTCTAGTCTCTCCTTCCTCTGCTCTACCCCCCTCTATTTCTGTGATGGAATGTGTTCTTGTTGTTGCCTTCTCTTTCCCATCGCTGTCTTTGCCTCTCAGCGTGGGGACTTTGGGATTGCGGCAGAGCTCCGTTGCCATGGTAGCAGGCTGTGTTGCCGAACTGTGTACACCTGGGATTTGGAGTCTCTCTCCATAGTCTCCCTCTCTCCTATTTATTCCACCTCTCTCTCAGGTCTTCTTTGGTATAGCAGAGGCTATCAGCAGCCCTCTCTCTCCCCTGCTCTCTCTTTCTGACTCCACAGTCTATCACACTCAAAAGTAAACTCACATACATAATGAGATACATGAAAACAGAAATTCATGTCCATACCAGCACTCTCCCTCTATCACTACCTTCCTCTTTCCACCTCCTCATTTCACTTTCTCTGTAGTTGTCTCTACTATATTTCCCTCACCATTCCCATGTGGGGGTTCAAATACAGCATTGCGGGATACCACGGTCCCAGGAGTCCCCTGGCATACATCACTGTCTCCAGTACTTTGAAACACAGCAGCACTTTTCACTGGACTGCACTTCAAATTCTCATCACTTGATTTAAAGTGTAATAACATTGACTCTAATACTAAATTAAACAGCTGTCATTGATGTCAGACTTGCAATCATATAAATGCACTGACATCAGCACGCACACACCATCCATAAGACCCGTCTCAGAGAAATAATTAATGTCTCCTTTGATTAGTGATGTTGTACTGCCTGACAGCAAATAGTCATACAAAATTCTTTCATGTGATTTCTTAGTTGTTGATGTATAAATGTGTGTCCTCTTATTTACCTTTACAGATTTTTCTTGAAGTTTTTCCTGAAGTGTAACCAGAATTGTCTGAAGACAGCAGGGAACCCAAGGGATATGAGGAGATTTCAGGTATGGATAGATGGGAGAAATGCATTTGTGTGAGGTGTGTGTGCCTGTGTGTGAGGTGAAAGAGGGAAGGATGGTGAATATGTGAATACATGATAAAAATATTTCACAGTTATGTAAAGCATCGCCTTGCCGCTCCTCCATCTTCTAATCCACTCTGGTCCAAGTAGAGTCGATGCCACATTTACTATTACAATAGTCAGATGCTCTGGATAGATATTTCTAATGGAAGATATATAGGAGAGAGTTAAAGGTGAAAGTTAAAAATCAATAAGGAGACAGAGAGATGGAAAGAGAAATGAAAAGGGTTAGATATGTGGGAGAGACAAGGGGGGAGACGGGCAGGAAATAGGTTGAGGTGTTTCAGGAAGTTGTCAAGAATTGAGTGATTGGCTCCAGATGGAGGAGGTCATGCTCCGTGACCCAGGAAGTGGTCACAGGGGACACTCCCGCCTCACTTCCTCTGCTGTCTTTCAGCACCAGCGGCCCCTGTCTGGCATTTTCCCTCTCTCCCATCTAATCCGCTCCCTTTCCCTTCTTCTTGCTCCCCCTGTCTTCCTCCATGTTTGTTTAAACTCCTGCATTGTGACACATGCTGAGAAGTTATGAGCACGCAGGCTCTCCGAGGCCCTCCTCTGTAGGTTAAAAGGTGATCAGAGCTGGACAGGAGTCTGCTGCTGCTTGATCGATAATTTACAGTTATTTTCCCTTAGATTCCTCTCCCACTCCACCACCTATAGCACATATGCTTTTTCTCTTTTTCTTTCTTTTGCTCCTTCTCTGTCTTTCTGCACCTAGAAAATTACTGCCATGTGTTTATTTGAAGCAAGAGGCGGTTCTATCTGTGCTCTCTGCTTTTCTAAAATGCATATTGTGAAATGTTTACAGGATTACTGTCTCATTAAAAAAAATCTTTCTAATTGACCCATTCCCTCTAAGCCTCAAAAACATTCATAAACACACACTCTTAGTCATTATCGCCTTCATAAATATTGACACATTAACACTCATAAATATCCAAACAGAAAAACCTACAAGTATACTCTCATATATTGTATTCATGTTATCCCTGGGAGACAGATGTGGAAGGGACACACACATGCTGTGGCCAGAAAATCGAATTAGGGCCTCTATATATCATCCACTACTTTAACAGCCGGTTAAAATGGGAGATTCAGTCCATATGTTTGGTGTCACTGAGGGATCAGGAGGAGGCAAGGATCACCCCACTGTATGAATCGAAAGTCTGAGCAAGAGCGCACAAGCAGCAGAGGCCATATGGAGACTTGAGGGAGGAGGGGAGGGATGCATGAGGAGTGTCATCACTGCATTGTAGACAAATGATGAAGATCCCTGAGACGTCATATTACCTATTGAGAAATATTACTATCACCTGTATGCTGAAAACAAATTGTTGCTAAGGGATTTTGCCGTTGTAACCGGAGACTGAGATTCACAGCCTGCCGTCCAAGTCATACATATACACTCGTGTATCTTTCTCTCCTTCTCCTCTGGCTCTCTCCTCTCTTTCAGGTGGTCTTGTCCAGCACTGTGAGTGTAGATGGCCATGTTCTAGCAGTGTCTGACAACATGTTTGTCCACAACAACTCAAAACATGGTCGGAGAGCCCGCAGGCTGGAGCCAGGCGAGTCAGTGGAGAATTCTATGGAATATGGTAAGGCACTAACCAACCAAAACCACACACCAGCTATCTTTCTACCTGTCGAATTACTTCGTCTACCTTATCCTCTACATTCAGAAAAAATAAACATAGTACATGTTGTTCCAAGGCACTCTGCAGGCAAAAAATGAAAAATGAAAATGCCTTTACTGCATGGCTAGTTCAAAAGATGCATAAACAGCTGTAAGTCCGTACATACAAGGTAATGCATAAAAATTTCATAGACATCTACTAAACTTTCACATTAAACGCTATGTGGTGTAATTTTAGCCTAGTAGGCTATAAACCATTTAGACATCAAGGGTCCATTTCAAATGTGGGTCAACAATGCAAAGTATATACAACAATGAAAAAAGGTATTCCCCTATCCACCATCTTGTTCTTCATGCGGTTTGGTGTGCTTCTTCCTGATGGCCAAAACACATTGGAATAGCTTTGAACGTGTTCTTTTGAACTGTCCATACAATAAAGGCTAAACTCCTTTTTTAAGCAACAACGCTAAACCAAAGAGCAACTTCAACAAATGCCTCCTCAGACAGAAACCCAATTGAAGCACTCTCTATCCTCTCTTTTTTGATAAAAGAGAGACATGACATGCTGGTCGAACATCTAGAAGTTGACTTAACCTCGCCATGCTTTCCTGTGCAGCTACTCCCTGTATCAAAGCCATCAGCCCCAGTGAAGGCTGGACCACTGGCGGAGCCATGGTCATTGTCATCGGGGAGAACTTCTTTGATGGGCTGCAGGTGGTGTTTGGCAGCATGCTGGTGTGGAGCGAGGTAGGGATTCTCACTACATCTCACTAATGACTGGTATAGATTAAAACATATTGTGAAATTATTTATATATAGCATATGGCTTGTCTCATTATTAAGATGATTTATGAGCTGTCTAACATATTAATAATTAATATTTTATATAATTAATCTTTCCACAGTGTCATGGTAGCCCACATATACTGTAGGATGTCTATGTCTGTGGGGGGAACCCTATGTTGTTGTTTTGTAGCTCAACCTCTGTCCTGTTCCCTCAGTTGATCACGCCCCACGCCATCCGTGTCCAGACACCTCCTCGCCATATCCCCGGGGTTGTGGAGGTCACACTGTCCTACAAATCCAAACAATTCTGCAAGGGAGCGCCTGGACGCTTCATCTACACAGGTAAGTGGAGAACATCATGCACTTTTTCTAGACTTAGACGATAACACCAAAGTTATCCAGAGGTTAAGATTTTTCGAGTATGGGCTTTAGATGAAGTATGACCCAGTTTTGATGTCCCGTACATTGTTTCTTGTTTTGTATTTGATTGTAGCCCTGAATGAACCAACCATAGACTATGGTTTCCAACGTCTTCAGAAGGTCATTCCTCGACATCCTGGTGACCCAGACAAACTAGCCAAGGTGAGAGACTCCAACATGAAAGAAAACAACATATACATGATGATTCTTTAAGGAATTGTGCTACAACTCTGTTAAGATGACAGGCTAATATTAGTTTTTTTCTGTGTGTAGGAGATGCTCTTAAAGAGAGCGGCTGATCTTGTGGAAGCCCTCTATGGAAACCCTCACAGTAATCAGGTAGGCAGCAACATCTCTGACACCAAATCCCAACAGCTTGACAGCCTAACAAACATGTAATGCCTCTATGTGTATCTGTGGCACTGAGCCATTGGTCACCATTGTATTGTCTCTCCTGTAGGACATGCTGCTGAAACGTGCAGCTGACATCGCTGAGGCCCTCTACAGTGTTCCCCGTCCTCACAGTCAGCTGCAGGCGCTGCCCAGCTCACCAGCCCACGGAAGTGTCATGGGCCTGGGCTCCTACCCTTCTCAGCTGGGTGTCAGCATTGGGGAGCCGGGACAGAGCAGCCAAGGTGAGGAGAATCAGGAGAGTTATAAACCATGAACTGCTTCAATATTTACCTGTTGGTGGTCATATCTGACCCAACATTTTGTTCTTTCTCTAGGTTACATCCGTAACTCCAGCAGTTTGTCCCCAAGAGGTTACCCCTCTGCCTCCACTCCACAACAGTCAAGCTACGGGGGCAGTGGGGGGATGACTGGAGGGTATGGGACAGTCCCCATGACCAGCCTTGGAGTACCTGGGTCTCCTGGTTTTAGCAGCGCCTCCCCCACAGGCTCTCCCTATGGTAAGAGCTGCTATGCTTTCTCATTGTCTATAAATTCACATGGTGTTGTTAACATTACTTGTATTTTCAACCAACAAATAATCAGCTAGACATTGCTAGTGTGTCTCTTCCTCACCGCAGGTTGATTTGTGATGTTCATACCTGAGATTAATGATTGTCACTCTCTGTTCCACAGTAATGCCCTCGAGCCCCACTATACCAGGAGGCTCCAGCTCCTCCTCATCTCTCTTGCCTTTCTCCTCCTTCCCGTCTGCTGCCAAACAGAAGAGTGCTTTTGCTCCCGTCCTCAGGCCCCAGGGCTCCCCCTCCCCTGCCTGCCCCGCCTCAGGGGGGAACAGCTTCAGAGGTAGCCATCCAACTCACTATCTGACTCCCCTCTCTGAACTTACAAATGCAGTCTAACCCCTTGTACTAAACCCACAAAAGCTTGACTGACATGACACACAAAAATGGCTGGATGTACAATAATGCAAGATAGGCTGGTTGACCAGTATCATAGATTTTGTATATTTTTTTTCTCTCCAGCAATGACGGGCCTGGTTGTTCCCCCGATGTAGCAATGCACCCACCCCAATCTACCCCAGACCACTGCTTCACTTAACCCCTATCTTGGCACTAAGAGGGCAGGGAGAAGGGAAATTTGATCTAGCAACCACACATAACTATCCTCCCTGAGTCCCCGCCACTTGTTAGTGCATTTCTCATCCAGCTGGATGAATAGAACGGGGTATGAAATGTCCAAAGACCAGCCGTCCACTCCAGAGGCAGAGGAAATTACTTCACCCACAACAGCTACAGACAGAAAATGCTCCTTAGCTAACAGCACCAGACTGGACCATACTGTTGGGTGCCTCATGAGGTGTCTGCATTTTGAAAGGAGACAGAGGGAAACAGGTCCTAATCTCGCCACGAGCTTCAAAAGCATCCATAATTACCTCCGGCCTACTATCACATGCAGTATTTGATTCGTCCAACATCTGCCCAAAATCTTGGCTAGAGACGTACGGGATTTGTTGTGAGCACTGAGCCTTGTTGGATGACAAACAACTTTGATATGTTGAAGCTCTAAAAAACAGGGTGCTATTTGTCTGTGTATGGACACCATTAAAGGCATGTGTGTACATTGTCTGTGAGTTAGCGAGAGGTTTTTTTGTAGTAGGCTTTTTGAAGACAATTTACATTCCAGAATAATAGACCCTTTATTTTTTGTTCTGCTCACTAAGGTTTTACAAGGGAAAACTCTTTGTCCCAAGGGTTATTACTAAAGGAATTCATATATTGATTTATTTAAGAACAAGCAATTTAACTTATTATAGTTAGTTTAGGGAATAATATAAACGTGTTTTTATAAAGTGGTCCTTTTTGCAACTGTTATTGAAATAAGGTTATCTCAACATTTCCATTATAATTGCTAATTGATCTAAAGTGACGGATTTATTTGGAACAAAACTTGGCCAAGTTCGGATTGTTGCATAACAAAATATGAATGTTATGCCCACAATTAAAGAAAGTGAATGTCCTTGTATAAAGGGAAAAACGTTAGTTAGCCTTATCCTTATTCATTTCATTTTAATGCATGCTTTTTTGACACAAATGCCCTGATATTATTTCAGTCCACATTGCAAATTTGAAAGTATATGATTATGAGATAAAGATTTTATTGTTTCATTTGAGTTTCTGGTCACTATGCAGTATAGCAAATGAAGTGGGAAGCACAAACTGATCAAGATCATTAACCCATGTAACAGTGTTCTTACTCATTGGTTTTAGCCAACACAATACAAACATCATACTCAGGATAAGAAAACAAAGAACATAAAGAGTAGATGACATCATTTGAAAAGTTGTTTTTAGAGTTTGGTTGATTTTATTTATTTAAAAATTATTAGCAATTGTAATATTATGTTTTTTGAAGCCATCTTTCTTTGAAACGGTACAAAAATTGTTGCAAATGTGATTTGTATATCTCAAGGTGTAATTATATTTTGTGCTCCAAATAAAACAAATAAGCAAAAAGTCACTAATGCTGGTTTTAGCTTTTAGTTTTGTTTGTTTCTTGGCTACATACCATAAAAAAGTGAGTTGTCTTTTTTGTGATTTCTTTTTACATGTGTGTTAACTTGCAGGGATATAACTCAACACACCAAACACAACCTGTACACACAGTCCTTTCAAATTTCCTGGACATTGTGATTTTCCTACACGGCTCTGTGTCTCAAGACTATTTTTGACTGAACCCATCACCTGTGTGCTTGTGCAGCTTGCTACACTGTTTTGTATACATAGCTGATGAGCCGCAGCATCTTAATTGTGATGCGAGTGTTAAGGACTGAGTAGAGCATGTCAAGATAAACAACACCCCCCTCTCTCCTCTCCACCCCCCATCTCTCTCCTCTCCAGTAAGCCTTTTTCTTTTCTCTGAGGACCAAGCCTCTGGGGGCCCTATTGAGAACCACACCAGTCTCCCTCTAACATGCCCTCCTTCTCTCTGTCTCTTTCTCTCTCTTAAAGCACAACAACGCGTTACTATTCCTTATTTTTCTTTCAGTCTTTGTTTTGAAGCCCTCCCCTACAATGGCCCTTCTCCGCTAATGTAATTAGCACTGGTAAAGAAGGGCAGTTAATTACCCACTGTGATCGGGTAATTAATGTTATGCCAGGAAACAGCAACTGTTTCATTAACACAGCGCTCAAAGCAGTGAGGGAGCAGGGTAGCACCCAGAGTATGCATGTCTGCATGTGGTTGTATGCTACACGTATGGACAAACAGTGTACCAACAACTATGCTCAGTGATGGAGCGAGAGAAGTGTGGATTTCAAAAGGCTGACACTATAAACAAGCCGGCCTCACCAGCAAGTCATGCTTCTCTTTGTGTTGTCTTTGTCACCATCAAGTGGCACTTGTCAAAAAAGCTTAAGCTCCTGTTTCTTCTTCATCTCTCTCTCTCTCTCTCTCTTTCTCTCTCTCTCCCTCTCTCTCTCTCTCAATGTGCTGCTAATTTGACAAGTTAAAGTCAGCTTTGTTGTCAGCACCTCAGCATTCATCTTACTGAGTGCTCCTTCTGCCCAGTGGTGCAGGAGCCATATGCTCCTCTTCCACTTGACTGTTATGTTGTTGCTGTTGTTTTGGCTGCAGCCTCAGCAGCGCCATTTACTGTCTTCTGATCACACTTTGGATAAAGAGAGGAAGCGATACCACCTGCCACCAAGCCATTTTACATTGTACAGTACACACAGCTTCAAAAGAGCTTACAGCTGCTTCTGGGTGTATGGGAGCAAACACCATGTCATCTTGCATTATCAACACTGCTAAACTGCTACACTACTGATGATCTTCCATATTGAAGTTATATTATAGTGGTATAGTGTACTCCCTATAATAGAAAGAAAGTAGGGAGCATATAGCTCAAAATACACCTTCTTCCCCTCTTCTCTCTCAAGGGATGTGTTTGTGTTTATATACCCAATTAGCCCTCCGGCCACAGCATGGCCATGCATTAGGCTGACATTAGCCCCGGGTGTATGTAACGTGTGTGTGTGTGTGTGTGTGTGCGTGTGTATGTGTGCATGGTGCACCCCTTTCTCATTCAAGGCATAATTTCAGGGGAGTGCTTGGCTTATTAGGCAGTCTGAAGCAGAGCTTGACAGGGGTAGCCTACTGTTTTGTCAAATGAATTGGTAGATTGGCTTCCACCCACCAACCACTGTCTCCTGCCTTTGGCCAGTCAGTAAACCCTGTATTGTTGCCCATTAGACCACTGGACCCCGAGTCCTTTTTCCAAAATGAATCCCCCACCCCTTATGCCATTCCCTTGGGTGTCAGTAGAGTGGGGTGGCAGATGGGACAGACACAGAGCTGCCCCATGAGACTACCCCCCAACAAA
>OOFE01002081.1:1704-25597 GCA_900323365.1 Monocentris japonica | reverse complement strand
TACCCCCCACCGCCACCCTCCCCTGCCAATATCTCTTTATCCATCCCTCTCGCCTCGCCTACGTCCCTCTACTCCGGATACTGACCTCATACTCAGGTTCCTGAGCCTGGGGAGTGTCATGGTGGCTGGGGGTTTCACAGTCAGGACTGTAGTGTTCACAGTAGTCGTAGGCCGCCCTGGAGTCTGCCACGATCAGCAGCTGCTGGATGTCACCCTGGAAGAAGAGAAGAAGAAGAAGAGCCTGTCAGCAGTAGCCACTGTCATCAAACCTCTCAGGCTACAGGGGGATACAATCACACAGACTCTCTGCAGAAACCACACAATGTTGCTGGGTAGCTGACAGCTGTTGTTCTGTGTCATAGGGCAATTGAATAACATAACAAAATGTCTATCTACATCATGCCCATGCAAGAGGAAGAGCTTAAAGGTGTTTGAGTTCTTGTTCTGTCCACTTCTGGCAACAAATAAACCAAATGTTTATTTCCAGGAAGTAGGTCTATTCTGTCTCTCTTGCTCAGACTGCGTCTGGGTGCCAGTTTGGTGAAAATGAAATGTGACAAGAAAACAATGCAGATGATATTACATGCTACTAGCGGCAGTAGTCTCTTAACATTAAATACATTTCCATCCTTAAGGAATGAATCGGGGCCTTGTCATCAGACCATCCTGCTGGGTTTCCTCTCCGTCTGAGACCACTGACTCACTGACACACAAAAACTCAGATTCAAACACAGGCCTCCCAGCTAAGGAGGTGTGGGGAAGATTGTGTTAATGGTGTGTGTGTGTGTATGTGCATAAGGCAAAGAGGGCGTCTGTAAGCCTGTCAAAAAGAGCTATTGTACTGTCCCCTCGCCCAGCCATTAGGGACAGCAAGTCCCAGCGGCGTCCCTCTTTACCACTGGAGGAATGGGAAGATAAATAACCAAAGTCTGTACTTATGTGAAATATCTGAGGCCGTCTGTTTTTCATGAGCTTTTGGAAAAGGAAATTAGATCCCCGCTCCCACCACCTCCACCGGCCAAGGGCCCTTTTTGCATGATTGTCTCCCAAAGAATTTGTAAACCAGGAAGTGCTCTTTGCCACTGATGTGGAGAATGTTAACTATACCCATCAACCACAGGGGTACCTCAGCTGACCTGCGTCTGCCTCCGAGGGGGGTTGGGACGATTGTTTTCCAAACCCACCTGGGAATAAGTAACAAAGAGGATGAATGGATAGGGAAATAACTTAAGTGCTGCGCAAAGTGTACGTTAGGGGAAGGAGGTCCAGCAATGAGTGTGGCCCCTAGAGAGGAAGCACATCCATGCACATTGCATTAAATTACAGGAGGCGACATCTGTACAAGCTTAGCCCTCTGGAACACATTGGATATTCACCGCCCCATGCTCCCATCATGCGTGACCAGTCAATCTCAGCAGGGCGTTTGACAACCACAACCAGGGCACATGAACATAAATAAATATTAAGGCTGAACTCTACACATGCGCGGATACTCAGTAAGCCTCCGCTCACCTACTGTGTTTGCTAGCTGTTTGAGTCATTAATACTACAATCAGAAGGTCACTTGAGTCAATGCACCTTCTTCTAAAATGAACAAAAGCTAAAATGACAAACAGAAGGTCTCATACTAATGACAATCATGCAGATCTACTGTTTTCCCTCAGTGGCTCCTATTTCCTTTTTATAGTTTAGGATGAGTGGTTCCAAGGTCACAGCCAGAAATGGAGACAGTTCTTCTCTGTAAAAAGGATAGCTGCATCACATTTAGGATGGCGAGACTTCTGTCTTTCCAAAAGTCTGCCTCCTCCTCTTCATCTCGCTGAGTATTCCTGCCTACATGTAACTCTGCCTTCTCTCTCTCATTCAGTCACTCAGTCAGACACTTAGTCCGAATCAACTTCTCCCTCACCATTCCCCTTCCCTTCTTTTCCCTTCTGTGTCTCCATGTCTGCATCTCAATGCTTTTGTTTGATGTTATTGTCTGGATTGTATTGCACATCTCTCTGGCATGTGTTGAGGTTCCTCCTCAGTATTCCAGGAATGATCTACAGCACCATGCTGGCTTCGGTCTGAGCTGGCAGAGACACACGGGGATAGATCAGCTGTCTAGACTACAGTACAATCAATCTATTAATGTGTATGTGTGCATGAATACAATGCACCTCAACACATGTTAACATGCTAACCTGAATCTCTTACTGTAACAGCAACCATTTGAAACTGAAAAAGAGTCAATGGGGAAAAATGAAAAGGATAAGAGTCCAATGAATACAAGAGACAGAGAAGAAAACTAAGTCTTGAATCATCACTGAATCTCCAATCTGTCTATATTTCACACACCACTGGCACACCAATCCCAGAGTATTCAAACACACCAAAGGGGCTGCTTTACTTTGTTTTTAGATTAAGAAATCAATGCAGAAGTGCTAGAAATGAGCACGATAGAATGTTTTTGTTCTCAAGCGTGCAGATTTCAATTCTGATAAACTCAAGCTATGGGATCTAATACAGCAGAGCGGCAACTCTGGAATTTCCCTGGACTGGGTGACCCTGAGGTCTACTATGCAGAGTATCCCTCCCAGTGCACGGCCCACACCCTCTGGGAACAGAAATCACCAAAGGAAAATATCTGGCAGACGGCGGCCTCAGCTGATCACCTAATAGTGGGCGATATTACAAGTCCTCAGCAGACCATGAAATCCGGCCTTGGCACGACATCGCTAGCAGGACGTCAAACGTGAGAGAAGGACAGAGGTAGGGCAATCGTCATCAAGCACATAGTTGACATAGGCTGATGAGCATGCATTACCTCATCCACCAGCCCCCCAAGCACATGGCTGACCTCAAACCAAGACACAACTTTGATCAGATGCCGCTAGCTACCGCTGGCCCCAGATCAGAGACGATAAGGAGACTCAGGCGTTTTCACATCCTCTCCTTACTGGACTACTTTCTGGTAGAAACAAAGTTTTTGCTGTGCTTATGTTGGTATCAGAACTCTTATCATTTTAAGAAGTCATAGAACCCATAGCTTTGGCTTCTCTCTGCCCTTCTGCCATTGAAAAAGATGCAGCAATGCAGTTTGGCCCAAAGTGAGGGAGTGGAGGTAGAGTGCAGCACAGGCACAAGTACATCAAATTATCAAAATGAGACTTGGAAAAAAAAATGAGCCACTCATCTATACAGAAACACAAAACTAGTCATACGTATCTGCACATGAATGTCATTTTATAACGTACCCAAATGCATCAACTTTCAGCTGAAAGAAAGTTGTGCAGATGCATACTAATGATAGTAACATGTAGCATGGAAGAATTTCCTCTCCGTTGTACACAAATGCTACACATTTTATAGCGGTGCATGCACAACAACTTGTAAGTATGTAATTACACGGTTGAAAGGTTATTGTCCATGTCCAGGTGCAGTTATAGCCAGAGTACAGGTCAGTTAGTCTTCCGAAACAGCTGGAACGCACATTTGGAAATATGCCCAAGGCATTTGCAGCTTGACCCACAAAAACACAAATGCATACATATTGAAGCTAAAAAGGGTGCTACGATCACAGTAACAAATGATATTTGTATTTTAGAAGTTAAAGAATTTATCATTTATCATTTATCAAGTAATGTCAACTACATAACATGTTTCATACTCATGTTGCACTGCTTTGGTTCTACCTACAAACTAAACATTTATTTTTAAAGGGGCAAGATTTTTACTGCAACATAGCACAAAATGAACATAATATACCTGCAGGGAGTTGATCAGATTATTTCAATTACTTCGCCAGGTGCTGAGATTTCTGGTTCTGAAAACTCACCCTCTGGCACGTACTCTGTTTAGGAACAAAAACTCCTGACCCACTGGAATTTCAAGACATCCTCAATCTCTCCCCCTAAGCTACTCACATTTTCAACTGCTCAACAATGGAGGCTGGTGTTCTGAGCCAGCAACTGGCGTTGCAAGACATTTCAGGTACGTAAACTAAGACGGCTCGTTCTCAAGCCGGAAAAGCAAATGACAAAGCAGTTATTATTACTGTATTTTGTATCATGATATATTATCTCCTCACTAGACATTTCTTTTGGATCTTAGCTCTAATTAGCTAGCTTACTTGTCTCTATGAGATGAGTGAATGGTAGGTAGATCAGTGCGTGTGTGTGTGTGTGGGAGTAGATGAGTTCTATGTTACAATTCCTACTGGTCCCTAATGAAGATTGATAAAGGTCATAAATTACTGAATGCCCCTTTAAAACCTCTTAGTATCAGGTAGGTTTACACAGAGCTGATATAGTAGGATGAAATGGGCTTCTTATGGTAACATGTCAGGTTCCCTCTGTAATAACGATATTCAGTGCATTGCCATGTATTGCACGTTAAGCTGTCATTGTGACCTGCCTGTGACACTGAACCTCCCAGTGCACCAGATGCCGTCAGCTCAGAGGTGATGCAGACGAGGGTTACACACCAACAGCTTCATAGGTACTACTCTCCACAATTCATGAGTGCCAGATATTTAAAAACCCTTTTGTCTGTCCGGCACCTGAAACACTTGGAACTGTATTTTGTTTATCTCTTGTGTCCAACTCTCCACAAACTTGGCACGCTTATCGTCTAAAAAGCCTGCTTGTCCAAACTTGTCCAAACTGGGAGGGGAACACATCATCACCGAAAGAACAAATAGACAAATGAAATTCCAAAACTGTACAAGGACAACAATTAACCAAGGAGCAGACAAGAGGAAACAAATGTATAATACTCCCCGGATTTCTCCCAGCTTTCATCATCTGTAGCCTTTGTGGTCAGGGCAGGGATAAGGTTTCTTTTTATTTATCGGGGGCAGACAAATGTCTTGCACCCATCGAATATTAATACCTTTTTCCCGACAGTAGCTCACGAAACTGTCAAACTGTTTGAACCATCTGTCTGCTTGTCTGCCCTCCCTTTCTTTACCTCTCTCCCTCTCTTCTTCCGCAGTTCTCTCTTTTCCATCGGCAGCAGTTTGTAAGAAGCACCACACAGCTTGGCCCCATTATTTCATAGCTCTGCTGGGACCTGTTAGTGAGGATGGTATGTTTGGTCAAGGCGCACGGGACAGGGGGGTTGGATGCAGTTACAATTTTGCAAAGATGGAGTGGGTGGACAGGAAGGGGAAAAAAGTAGGTGCTTTAAGATCTTTTGAGAAATTTCAGGATAGATTATGAATAGTGAATCTTTCAATGAATAGCAAGGATGCAGCAACGAAACACTTTCTCAGTTACAGTAACACTCATATAACACATAACTATGAACTAATGACTATACTACCATTAAACTGCCCTAACCAAAACATTTTGTGACTGGTAGTTTAGGGTGACTGAGACTGATGCAGATGAGGAACAGGCAAGCCATGTCTCTTCCTGCCAACTCAACCATAAACAATGATTCACTTCAAGGCTTAGAGCCCATCAGAGACTTGTCAGATTGGATTGCCAAAGACTGTCCTGCTTGAGGGACAACGTTTGGAATGGTGTAGTCTGCAGTAATGACAGACACATAAACAAACTATCTTCTCTCTCTCTCTCTCTCTCTCTCCTTCTTTATCTCTCTCTCTCTCTCTCTGATACATCTCTGATACACACACACACATACAAACACGCACATACACATACATGCTCGCTGACATATATGCCACCACACACACAAAGATCCCCACAGCATTTGTTCACCAATCTTTTACAATCTGGAGTAGGGCTTTACATAAAAATGAGAGAGGCCGGTGATTTCAGCTTGCATATCTTGTGGCTTTTATTTCAAAGAAGAAAAATAGAAGAAAAGGAAAAAGGCATTTGGAGTCAGTGAGCATATCTCTTAAACAGCTGTGCGGCCTGAGCCAAGACTAAGCACACACTGATCATATTTTCCCCTAGCCTTCACTCTTCCCTTTGCTTCCAGCTTTGACACCTGCTTATGCAATCTACTGCAGTAAGGTAGCCATATGCTCACAACTCGGAGGAGCTTTAGTGAATGCTCACAGCCAGCTTCAGTAATGAGACTGGGGAAGGCTTCCACAGTTCTGAAGCTCCAGCTTGCCATGCTAAACATCTATGATTTCTTTATCCATTATGTCTTAGGTAGCTTTTCATAACTGTAGATAATGAATCTGCTAATGACTCAATAACAGACAGGCCAAATGTCTCAATTGTGCTTCTTGGCTGATCGTGGGGATCAATTTTCCAATATTCTGCACTGAGTGAGTGGACAGTTACCTACAGTATCTCTCCTGTTTAATTTGAGTTTCCATTTAGACATTATTCCAGACAAAAACAACACAAGAAACGATCCAAACTTGCTACAAAGTAGCCCATTAGGTTGTTACTGTATACTCTGACCATTAGGTGATCGTGTCATAGCGAGTTTGTTCTAGTAATAATACCAGAGAGTACTTTGGTGCTTCCAGTGATCCTCAGCTGTATATATATGGTGTTGCATCACCATCATACCTATAATAATGATGAAGAATGTCCCTCATTATGGATTTTAATAACGTATGTGTACTGTCTGAAAAGCTTCCTTCAAAGTAGTGTACTACTACAAAGGAGAAGGAGAGAACAAGAATGATCACCTACTAGCTCCCTGGTCATCACAAGTATCTTTGGCCAATCAGATTGTTTGACTGAATCTATCCATTCTTTAAGTACCATTAGGAGTCTAGGAAAAGCAAGATGTCCAATCAGCATCTCTAGTGATGCAAGGCACTCAGAGCAGAGCATCATTAGCCAGCAACACCTACCGAGCCAAACCTCACAGGGAAAGTGGGCTCCTCTTCCCCTGTCTCACTTTTATGAACCCTCTGACTTTTGAGCATCAAAAACATTGGATTATATAAAAATCCTGTAGCTGCATAACATTGTCAAGGACAAAACTCATACTATAAATATCTTTGTATTCAGTATGGATATAATGAATACATTGCCTGTCAGTTGTATGCAATGTGGCACTAGTGACCTCCATACAGTGATAAAAGGCAACTGTCTTCAATAATAACAATCCTAAGACTCACAAGGCCGTGCAAATGTTAGATTTAATCTGTGATTTTATATTTATAATTTGGACTGTACCCAGACTTTGGCAAACTGACCACAATAACTTGAACAGCAAACAAGTTTCAAATTTTAAAAAATGTGTTTGCTATCCAGATAATGTGGCCAGTAATTTGCCAAAATCTTGCATAGCCTCCAAGGTATACTGATTGTTTGCAAATACAGCTTTTGAGTGTAAGCCAAGGTATAATGTTAATCCTTTAAGCATATTTTGAGCCAAAAACATGGCTTAAATCTAATTTTGCAAACCCTTTATAATCCCATGGAATATAATTAACCAAGACAGTAACTTTTGGACTCTACGGCTTTTTGTCATTAGTGTGCAGTTTGCTTACAAATAGCCAGTTTGCAATCAACAAACCCAAGGCTATTAAATGTGAAGTGTAAATAATTACATGTTAGGAAATGGCTGCATACTTTCTGCTTGGGCCACCACAGCATTGCTCGTGGGTGATACCCTGATTAAAACCACCTTCCGACGTGCGAACAGGCGCTACCCATGGGACAAACAATATCATTTTCTCTCCTCCAGGTTTCTAAAAAGAGAATGAAGCAAATTGCTCTGTAATTCAACTCCATTTAGTTTCATATACGTTCAAACAAAGAACACCCACAAAAGCCAAACACTGGCCTTAGACCAGCCTTAAAAATATCCTTGGTAAAAGTGCTATGCACTTTCTACACTCTCCCTTCAGCTCTTAATTCCTTAAGCACCTCTCTATCATACATGGTTATTCTATGTTTTTTCTAGTTATGGGAATATTTCGTTACACCCATTGTCAGGTCAACTTTTCTACTGATTTGCTCATTGAAAGTCAAGCTAGACAGCTAAATGTCTGAAATGTAATCATTAGATTCCCATTGTAAGCCTCTAATCCCTGATTACCATTATATGCAGGACAAATAAATAGTTTTAAAAAATATCCAATAAAGAGATCGGACCTTGTCCACATGGTTTATCATCATTATCTACCATTAAAATCTGCTTGTCAAAGAAACTCAAAAGTGAGGAAGAGAAGGATCCCATTTTTAAGTGGCTCCTCTGTTAAAAGTCATCTTCGACCTGGAGGCAAGCATTTAGCAGGCTGTTCTACTTAGCAAGCATTCCACATGCAGACATCAAACAGAGGCTATTGTCTTCTAAGCTATTTTTCCACTGAACTCAAAAGTACCTGCACTCAAACTGCTTGGATCCCCATGTCATAACGTAATGACCTCTACTCAGTAACCCTACGCTGAGCTGTGAATACCTGATGCTCAGGGTTATTGAGGGAGGAAAATCACCTTGCACTTGGAGGCACGAGTCATGCATCTCAAACAATGTACAATATGAACAACTGAAGCCGATTTTCCTTTATTAAGTCAACCATTCAAATAAATCCAGCCACTGTTAAGGAAAAAGAGCACTTTGAAGCACAGAGTACGCAAATAGCTGTTCCACAGACTTTGCCCATCGCTCTGGCCAAGTATACAAAGCCAATATTGTAGTTCTGGTGCAATAAAAATAATATTTATGAACAAATCTAATGAACGGCAAATAAAATGTCTGGCCTTTAGACATTTGGACATTAAGCATGAGACACTTCAACTGTTCCTAATACTAAATGAAAGTACGACCCACAATATGCTTCCAATTACATCCATATTTATCCAGGTAAGGTAAATTGCAGGCACCCAGCAGAGATATCAAAGCACAGGAGCTAACAACTGAGCAAAGGATGAAACTCATTCAAAATATTCAACACAGCAGAGAATGAACTCAATACACTGAGAAAGACACTCCTGAGACATCTTTAAGCAGACTTTGACAACAGCTTTCCAACAGTGACATTTCCCAGACCCATACTTGCATATGAATACCATATGAAAAAGTGATTATTATTATTATTATTATTATTATTATTATTATTATTATACATACTGACTGTAGACTGTATAAAAGTGAATATAAAGACCTATCCATTAGTTACACAAGGGGTTCCTTTTGCAGTGATGTGACTGAGTAAAGCGTAAAACTAATACACACCATTGTCACCCCAACCCAGAGGAGAAGGAAGTCAATATGGCCGCCCTACCTCAAAGACTTCCTCATCCAGAATTCTGGTGCCAAAGACAGTGATGCCCTCTGTGTTGATGACGGCCTGGTCACCTCTGCCGAGCGGCCTGGTCACCTTCTTCTTACAGTCCACAATGATGGTGACGCTCTTCTTCTCCACGCTAATGGCTACACGATGCCATCTGCGCAGCACAAGAGCGAAGCAGGATGTCAGTAAGACAACCAAGAATCTCTTTAACAAAATGTTCTTTGACTTCTCATCCTTTCAAAAAAAAGAATTGTAAATGATGTTTGTGATTTAAATTTAAAGAAAACCTTTGTAGCCCCAAGATTTTGAAATCAAATCAAGCTTTTATACATCACAGCTTTTCAAGTACAAAACAATCTCTGTAAGTGCCTTTTTAAACGAGAGAGCATATTTTGATGCCAGAATCAAACTGTCAGTATGAATATTGATCTACTGAAAGTTGAGGTTAAAACCTGCAAGTTGAAGGTATTGGGAACAAGCAGGATAAGTCAACTGTTGATTGAACCTTTATTGTATATATACACATATAATGTTTTGTTTCTCAAATAATCACAGTGAAACAATCCCATATGGAATCATTTCTGTTTGTATTTGTTCAAATGCATGAGGCAACTTCAAAAGATGTTTCATATTAACTTCTTTGGACAGCTGTGTGATTTATGAAGATCCAGCTCAATACTGCACATCGGTATTCCACTGCTGTAAATAATCTAGGAGACAAAAGACTGTCATCAAATTGATGCCAATAATCGATTTGCCGTTACTGTCTGACTTGTTCCATATGGCATTAATGACTGAACAAACATATGATGATAATAAATCAGCAGTGGTATGTGTCAGTCTACTAGGCTAGAAGGACTAAGTGCATGTTTGAGTGCATGAGAAAATAAATTAGAAGTGTTTAGTTTGTTTAGAATACAATATAACCTATAAATGAGAACCAATAAATCAAATTGTTCAACATATCCATTAAAGTGTGCAGCTTAGTTGTTGAGCCAATCATATAAACTGAATGAGATGCATTAATGCAGGCGTAACAGTACTGCTGCCCTAAAATCAAATGTTTTATTTTATATCTAAATAATGTTTCACATATCTGACATTTTTTTCAGATATTAACACTTAACACACAGAAAATGCCTATTAGTTAATCTGACTTCACAACTGGATAACAGTGCACTCACCCAACCTAAGGTTCAGAGGAGGCAAAACTAACCACCCACATCTGAGCACCGATGTGCCCTCCGAAGGACCAGTCAATCACTTACTTGCCATCGGCGAGGTTGATGGAGCGGAACAGGGGGTACTCCTCAGGGGAAGGCTTGCCATGTTGGTCCTCATATAGGAAGACAGGGGCACGGCCTACCTCCACGCCCAGCTGCTGGATGCCCTGCTGGTTGTACACAGACAGCAGGAAGGACTGGAGGCCAGCTTTGGGCTTGATGGTAAACAGGATGGAGAAGTCCTCGGGGAAAACTCCTCCTGGAGAGTGAAATGGATAACGGAAAAGATTGCGTGGTTTGTTATTTAGGACCAGTGCTACGGTTAAAAGGCCCAGGGTAAATGCACTTCACACCCATACAGTTACAGTATATATTTGCACATGGGAACTGCCCAGTACAACCACAGTCTTTTACTCTGGGCCACTGAGCAGCTCCACTGGAGCAGTTGGGAGTTACATCCCTAGGTCAAGAGCACTTTGACAATAGTTGCTAAGAGAACATTTTCTTCATCTCCCAGAACGTTGGAAAGAATGTTACTTCCCTACCCAGATTTTCAACATTTGTGTGGAGATTGAAACTGGTGACTTTCCAGTCCTTAGCCTGCTTCTCTGAGCTTTAGATTGGTACCACCTCGATGAATATATGTTATGAATCCCATCTAAAGCCTAACTTCAAGACGTAATAAAGTCTGAAGTGAGTAATCTTATCGGTACTTTATGTACGATCTGTACCATCTATATTAAATGTACTCAATTCTAATGCAAGGCATTATGTGTTAGCTCATGAAAACTGCAGTTCTCCATTAATGGACTGCAAACAGTCATTACATGTGTGATTGTATTCTAATTGAATAATGGCATTTGTACGAACTCCTAAACTTTCTCTTTTCACATAAAGCACACAAGTCTAGACAACTGGGCCAGGAGCACACTTTAATAAGGAAGCTGAAACAGAGATTGGCACACCCTGAAAGGAGTAAAGAGTGATGTTGTAGCCACATTAATTTTACAATGCCTGTAAATAGAACAACTCAAACAAATGTCATTCTTTAACCATTAATAAAGTTTGGTTAGGCTATTGCTATCAAATAAAAGTCAAATTATTCTGACTGAGGACATTTCGACTTTGTTTCCTTGGGAACTGCAACATTCCACCCCTCTTGCTCCATCATATGCTTCAAGTCTCCTTTCCTAAAACTGCAAGTTTTGTGGGCAATCATTTTCATCCAAAAATCAAAGTGATCTAATTACTAATATCTCACACTATTTTGTGCTTTATTTTTTCCAGCCAAATTGTAAGAGACCCAACATACCACAGAGTAGGAGAATTTATTTAACAACACTCATTTCCAGTATATTGCCTATATGGGGCAAGTGGGCAACTAGTGGCTCTATGTACAGTATGCTCCAGCAATAAATTGTTAGCAGGCCTCCAGTGGATATGAAGTTTTATTGTCCTATATTGTATTATAAGGTATTGTGCTTTAAATACAGCAGTTCCATGTTCCATCTTGGAAACTATAAGCACATGGCATGGATTGGAAATTGACAAATAGCCCATTCATATCTGTCAACAGCTTAATGCTTCCTTACAGCCCTCAGTAATGACAGAGTTCCTGCGCTCTACAGCTTATTATCAAATCTTTGGATTAGCTGGTGAGTAGTAAGCAGTTTAAGACAGTAGCAACCCACTGGACATATTATTAAACAGCTTGTTGCTTCTCTGAGTGGACTCTATCCTAAAACAATAAATATGGGTTTATTTCTCACAAACAGCCGGGCATCAGACTCTGCAAAGCTGTGAGTCAGACAATGTGCATCCAATATGAAGACCCAGCTGGATTTCTCTACATCAGCCAAATGCACCATGGCTGCCAGCAATCAAAGCTGAGGAAATTCACTTTTTTTGACAAGATCAGCCCACAAAATTTCATAAACGATCTTCGTCATTGATCCATTGTAATAAATTGCGGGTATTCCACAAATATCACATAACTGAAATTTTGGTGTTTTTCAGTTTACATGGTCTATTACAGTCTGTGTGGAGTGAGTCTCGTGACGAAGAGTTGCATTCCAAAACATTATATCTACTTTGGGACAAAAGTTAGCTCATTTGCTCATTTAAAACCCACAAAGGATTAATCTTTAAAATATGACTATTTTTGCAATTAGAGTACTCAAGACAGTAAATAGTCTCATCAGCGAGTTTCACCTTCATCCCAGCAATCCAAGACATCTCATTTTCGAATGAAACTCTTCATATGTTAAAGCTACACTAGGCAAGATGTCTAACTCCAGAGCCTAACTCCAGAGAGAGCTGGAATCACCAACCTGAAATATTTTGCCTCATGAGCGTGCTGTGTGCAGTTTACTGATGTTTGCATGACTTCTGGGTATTGAAATTTTTCAAACAGTTACCTCTTGCTGTCATTTGGAGCCGCCAACATATGAAGTTGCCTAGTGCAGTTTTAACATATGTTGACAATATACGGGTGCTAAGGAGCAGGGTTACCTGGGAAGAGTTGTTTGGTAGGAGCGCTGATCTGGGCCTGTTTTCCCACTCGGTAGGCTACATCAGGTTTGGAGCCTCTCCGGACTGTGCAGAAACCTGTTGTTTTCCGTACACCTTCAGGGGAGCTTTGGAAGTCTAGCACCTTGAGTACATCCACTGGTTCAGCTGATGGAGACGAGAAAAAGAACTGGTAAAATTCTGCAATGATAGCACATGGGCAGCAAAAAGACAGCATAGCACCTAACACTACCCTGAGTGCATAAATGTTTAATATGGGTGTCCCCAACTGAAAACACTTAACACAGTGTTTAAGACACTCTCTAACCATTGAGCTTCCCTGATACACATGAAGATCCTAAAATGTACAATACAAGCAGCATACATACGTATATACACACATACATAATGCTGAGTGAGTATGAGTACTGCATGTCCCTCTGGGATTTAAGTACAGAATGCTTTAACAAAAGTGTATTACTGTACATAAAGTAAAAGCTGACTGTAATTTTACAATATAGTGTAAGTGTCGCTCAGCAGTTAATGGAAAATCTAATAGGACTTGGCACTTTGATGATAAATGAACATTTACACCCATTACTCCCCTTGCTTGGTCAGTGACTGTTGGCCAAATCTGTCAGTTCAACCAGTTGTTCTTTTATGAGCTACCCTAGCAGTGGAGCAGTAAAAATGTTAGGAACCATTCAGCAGACATAATTGCCCCCACCCCGTTCCAACGCCTCCCACACAAAACCCCAGCACAGGGATGATAAAACCCATTGCTGCTTACTCACTGGGTCTTTGGAGTAAGGCAACCACAGAGGGGGGGCAGCTTTACATGCCGCTTAATACTACTAAGCCCCTTTCTATCAATGGGACTGGAAGTGGGGGGGAACTACTGTTTAGTGCAGTATGTGTGTCAAAAGCACTACTTCTCATTTCTCTTCCTCTCTTCTATCTGCATTCCTGAAACTCATGCTCTCACCCGTTACCCTCAGTTGCTTTCCCCTTTGCTAACCCTCCCTTCCTCTCTCCCATACCCTGAGGCACACCATCATTTACATTGTGATTATAGGGAATTCAAGAAAGCCTAATAAGGTATGTTTAAAGCAAAAGCAGGCATCTTGACGTACACAACAACGTCACTGCTGATTAAATGCACATCTGCCTGGGTCTACCTCTGCCGTCGTAAAAATAGAAGAGGGAACCATTCATTTAAAGGTCATCATGGGTGCGGTGATGGGCAGAATAAGTGGAGGTAGACCATCTGAGGACAGTCCATAAAGAAAGTGGAGGTTTGAACAAATCCTTTGATGGTAGGGTTCGTTCTGTGACAGTGCAGCTCTGAACTTGGGACTTGCCTGTATTTGTCAGTGTCAATCCAAGTAAATCCACTAATTTCACTAGAAAATGCATCAGAACAACACACACAGACTTTTGCAACTATTTTAAATCTGTTTTTCCTATTAGAGGAAGGTTCTGATATTATTGTTAAGGTGATTCAGAGAGTGACATACAGGGTGTTTATAAGTGGTTGTTATGTTTCATACTTTTCATGTTTCATGTTTCAAACTGGAGGGACGGAATTTCATCCCAATAAGGAAAGAATATCTCAGGATAGCAAGAAATATATTGGGAAATAATAAGATCTCCACTCGTAGACCCAATCAAGTTGGAGCACAATTAATTTTAAATAAGTATTAAAAGTTTCTTGTCTAGCCAATGGCAAAAACCACAGCAGCACAGGCCAGGATAACCATGTCCAGACATCACATCACCCATTTGTCTTTGAGCGAATCAGGAGACAGGATGCCTCCTCTTCAAAGGCCCAGTAACAATAAACAATGTCTCAATGGTCAGTTTTAAAGTCCCACTGGGAAGATAAGGCCTTCAAGAGAAGACAGACAACAGACATCATATGAAATCTCCCTTCATACAAAAAATAGATTCAAATATTCAATATTGACAAGGAGACATTATGGGAAAATGGTTTAAGGGGATCACAACGAAGCCTTCCTTGGGAGTCCACGTTGCATTAGATCTCATTGTCTGTCTCACAATACAAAAAGCCAAACCAGAGTTGGTCTGGATGAAATGGAAATACTCTGGGGATAAGAATATGATTTAAAAATTCATGAAATAGAGTGTAATATCTTTTTTTCCAATCAAATATGATCTTGCCATCAGAGGATGATGTTGAAAATAAATCTCTGTTTACAGTTTCATTGTTTTTAAGTCATGTGGCTAGTGCTGATCTCACAGTTCCTGTTCACCCTCAGTGACCAGGTGGGGGTGTGATGGGTGGAGCTATATATGTGTCCACATGTTGAACCCATTATGGTACTGGCACCACTCCCTTCACCCCCCCCTAACTAAAACACACACGGGACTAAACTGAGAAGGCCCCATCCCTATAGGTCTCTCTCAAATGACCAGAAAAACAACATTTTGGGTGGTGAATCAAGCTCTCTTGATTCAAACACATGCTCAAGGAAGTTTTGCTTCATTTGATGTTGTGCAGATCTGCTACTAAAATTGACAGACAGGACTGAAGTCATGCATGCTGACACGGTTCCAGATATTAACACACATATGATACCACACATCATGAATTCAAATTGTCCAGCGCATTAGCGTCAAGCAAGCGGCACCACTGGGAAATCAAGCTTTTTCCTAGAAAATTCAGTCCAAGAGCAACTTTTATCTATTGCTGAAACTGGGGGACAGGTACAAAAAAGGCTTTACAACTGACAAGGCACAGAGGAGTTTGACAGGGACAGGGTCCATTTTGTCCTGTATACTACACTGAGTCTAGACTAACTATTGACTAGAACATAGACTGAATATAATACAACTGTTAGATACCAAATGACAGCTTTAAAACCTCACACCAAATGCCTCATAAAATGGAAAATAGTCTGTGGCTCTTCTGAATATTGTCCCAAGTACAGAGCTACTGGTTTTTGAAAAAAATGCTTGAACTAAAGGTCTCTTTGTGAGTTTCAGAATGCCTTTCTGCATTACTGCATACCTCAAGGCCTCATATATTCCAGATGTGCTGAATTGGCCAGGAATCATCCCCCTCATCTCCTCAACCCCCTTTCCTTCCCCAACCACCTCCTCACAGAAGCGCTCAAAAACAGCCGATATCCCAAAGCCATTAAAGACCCCAAATGAGTGTGTGTAGCATTTAAAAGTAGTTCAGCATTAGGAGGTATAACCAGACAGCTCTGTGCTCAATACATCTTGAAAAAAAGACTCCCATCCTTCCACCCCCTGGAGGGAATAAACCATATCCTACCCACAATAGAGAGAACAGAGTTGGACCAGGCCATTGCTGTTGGCACCGCAGCAGTTCAAGGCTATCCGCAGGCTTGTCTGAGGGGTAAACTGACAATATCACACATCTTGCTGACTGCTGTCGAGGACTTGTGATATACTACCTGCCATGTTAACAAGCATGGCAGAGGAGTGCACTTTCTCTGTGGCAGTGAAGCGCGTACTGACACGTGAAGCCTCTGTTAAAATCATTCGAAAGAACTCCTAATCGAGTCAGCAACACGGCTTCACACTTCAATGTCAGAACCAAACCATTAAGTCTGATCCCATTTTACTATTTTCAGCTGTGTTTAATGTGCAATCTGCAGAGGCAAAACTGTGACATATTGATCAAGCCATTAGTGTTGATGCTTAGCCTTGCGATCAACTTTTCAATCCCTGATAGTTTGACTTCTTGGCTCGGTGGCTTTGAGCTGTGCAGCAACGTCTTGGGATGTCTTGCTGGTCTTTTTTGTGTCACTGCCATCTACTGAAACTTGGCAGCATAAGTGGCAATTACAGTACAT
Organism: Monocentris japonica; assembly: GCA_900323365.1. NCBI lineage: Eukaryota > Metazoa > Chordata > Actinopteri > Trachichthyiformes > Monocentridae > Monocentris > Monocentris japonica. The sequence continues at coordinate 8,855 of OOFE01002081.1, read as the reverse complement.
TGGAAAGCCTGCAAATGTTTGCTACCACATCATGCAATTATGGTTAGTTTAAATATCAGCCAGAGAGAAGAAAGATGGGCAATGGCAAGCCATGCCACTGTGGTATTTGCTTTCATGATCTTTTCATTTCTGGGAGCTCTCCGCAATTTGCCCTGTGTTGAATAAATTCAGGATGTAACAATATCATTGAGCTAGTTCAATACTCAAAAACATTTGGTGGTAGGAGCTAAGAAAGGGGTGGGTTTTGAGACAGGAAATGCCCAGACAGGACGCAATGCATCGTGGGAGTGATTTCACAAATGGCCTACAATGGCCTCTTCAGCCTCTCATGAACACTTTACAAGATGGGTAATCATGCCAAAGGAAAATAAAACAGATTCTCAGTGTGTTCACATTGTCAGAATCAGGATTCTGTTGTACATCTAAAGTCAAAACGTCAAGTGTTTAGAAGAAACTAGAATTAGTCCAAATTAGTCTTAACACGTTTCATCTTGACTACTTAAACAGCTGTGGATGTCTCTATTACTTCAGGGGACAAAAGAAAGCTACTTTGCAATGTATACTCTGCAAAGAAAGAAGCAGTTAATGTGACCTACATATGTGCTTTAAAGCGGGGAAAATACTTCAGAGAGCTTTTTCCATCAACGCCCCTTCTTGGACTTAGTGGGAACCAGGATAGTGTGGAGAAACGGTGATCCTTCAGGCCAGTATGCACTTCACTTCCAGAATGGATCACTATATCTACAATATTATGCACAAATGGTGTTGCCTCAGATAAACTATTGAAATTCATCTGAAAACAAATATGTCTAGTGCCACACTGGGTTACAGTAGGCCAGCACATAAGATGTTGACAACTGTAAAACTGCAATATCAGTGAGGTGGAATTTGGTTTAGTAGGTCTGTTTTGAGTTAGTCAGCTTTTCAGCACAATATATCAAAGAGCATGGAATTTGAGCCAACTGTTACTCAGTTTTCACATTTTTTTCTGTGGGCTACTAATTGTACCAGCAAATGTGTCGTGTAAAAATGATGCACATAACCACAACGATTTCAACCATGTAGTGAAGTGGAAGAAAAAACACAAATACAGTTTCTGTGGGACATCTTGGCTTCAGAGATAATGATGCAAAGTCTGAAAACACCAGTTTCTCCACATCAAAGGAGCCCCATATTCGTCTTAATGCAGCATTTGTCTTTAATTTCGGGCCCATCACAACTAGGAGTGACACTGTGAGCCCTCTACCTCCAGGTGGTCCAACACCTGGATGTCAGTTTTTACCACAAGGGATACACACAGAGGGGACCAAGGGAGAGCAGCCTCCCCGTTTCGTTCTGCCTGATAAACAGTCTATCATTTTCTATCCAACTTGATTTTGGACACATTAAACTTGAAATGTTCATACTTGTACTTAAAGCTTTATATTAATCATTTCAGTGACCTCAACAAAGAGCAGAGACAACACACGCATTTGAGACAGTGTCACAGCAAGAGCGCAACCAATTGCTGATGAAAACTTGGATGCAGGTGGTGTGTGTGTATGTGTGTGTGTGTGTGGGGGGGGGGGTGTCAAATGGTACAGGGGTGTCATTTGGTGTCATCCAGTGATGCATTGGCAAATAAAAAAGGTGGGGAAACTAACTAACTATCTCAATAATATTTTCAGAACAGCATTAATTTGTGTTTTTTAGGGACATCAGTCTGATACTACTTACCCACACGTATACTTATGTAGGCTAAAAAAACTTGGTGGGTAAACTCAATACCGCAAATGTAAAGGAGGGTAAACTGAGGCACGTTTACATCCCCGGTGCCATCAATTGAGTGTGTAGGACGCCCTCAAGCTGTCAAGGATACCCAGGACCTGGTGCACTAGATGCGGTGCAGAGACATACAACTTCTTACCTGCTCTGACAGCTTGCAGAACTAAAGTTAGTGTGACCACGGCGGTTAGCGTTGAATCCCAAAGCCACCTTTTCGTTTTCCACCTGGTAGACCACCTTTGCATCTCCATGGTGAGCGCCCGCAGCTGTACAAAAAACGGGCGGCTTTAAGTTAAAAAAAAAAAGTCGGTCCCTTCCACAATCCACAAAAAAATAATGTGATGTGTTTGTACTACAGAGCCATGTGTGAAAGTAGTATTGGATGCTTCTTGAAGGCAAAACTGGGCCCTTGTGATCCGCTCCACCCTAAGCCCAGCTCTCAGACTGAAGGTAAAGGGCTGTCAGGAAAAAAAAGCGCAAACCATTTGGTTCCCTGAGAGTTGGGAGGCTGGACAACCGCTGCAACACCGAACCTGAACCGACTGTAGGAAACTGACACTGGAAAATTCCCGTTCGTCAAATCACCAGTCGGGAAAGTTGTCTCAGGACCCGCCCCTTATGCTTTGCGAGAGGTCTCAACAGCATCAAAGGAGCATCACTCCATCCCATGCCGTTGCAACCTCATTACAAGACGCTGTTGGACGGAGCACGTAAAGTAGCCTAGCAGCACCCACAATACACTCTCCTTTATTATGTTAAACTGAATACAAAAAAAGAGCGTAATTAATCCAGCAAGGGATGGAAATTGCCCCATTTTCTAAAATTGCTCAAATTAATATAAGAAATGATCATTATCTGGATTAAGAGTGGTGATGGAGCTGGAGATACTAGAGGCTCACTGGCTCAGTGGTGGGGTGGAGCGGTTATTTCAGACATTTCCTGAATGCCTGAGAATGTGAAAAGAGAGATTGAATAGCCCCTTCGTTGGCCAATGTCTAATATAAAAGCGCCAGTGGCCAAAATTAAATGTTTTCCAGATTCTAGGAGTTTCCTCAAAGAGCCCTTAGATTTTATGTTGGACTGCTGATGCCTGAAAATAATTAATGGTAAAAGATGACTGGAACAAAGAATGGAAGCACAGGTGGTAGCTATAGAGTCCTGCCCTCGATTTTGGTTTTCCTTGGTGTGACGATGAAAGATGGATTTGACGGTGTAATGGCAGCCATTGTCACACAAACCCAAACCACATTTTGGAAAATTTGCCAGTGTTTACGTTTACTGCACAGTACAGTATTCATCATGATGAAGTAAAGATTCAGTGTATTATTTTGTAGGAGTGGAAATATGAAATAATTTTACCTGGATCCCGATTTTCCCACTTGTTCAGGGGATGTGAACTGGCAACCTTCAGTTTTATGCCACTGATGAGTCTCTACATCTGAATGTTTTTTGATGAAGAAATTACAAATTGGTGATCAAAGCAAAGATCTCACTGGGTAGAAAATGGTATTACCTCTGTTGTTATAGAAGTTTGATTGTCAATCGTGTATTATATTAATTTGTATCCAGTCATATTTAAAAGGGGAATATGAGCAGGAAGGATCACTATTCAAAATCTTTAGAGGGATTGAATGAGTTTTGGGATTGATAATATTGTGGTGCTGGACTGTACCGTGGCGAACAATTATATTATCGATGACCTCAGGTTATGACACTGTGCTTGCTCAGCGGTAAAACAGTTTCTTGAAAAAGCCTGGGGATAGTGTGCATATTGGTTTGTTGACAGATGGTTGGCTAGATTCTTTTGTCGTTTTTCTTTTTAACTTTTCTGTTTAACTGGCAGAAAATGTCAGAGCCTCTTATTCATGTTGCTTTCTGGGACTGTGGCCCAAAATGTTTAGTTTAATCTGAGGAACCCTCCTGCACTGGCAGAGAGGAAATCTGAACAAATGTAACTGAAGTCTTCAGTTCCCCTTTGAAACAGATCTGTTTCCAGGACCAGCAAAGCAGACAAAATGTACGGATATAAGTCCAAGTGCTCCTTATAGACTCTTGTTTTCCAGGATAGTCTTCAATTTCCAGCAAGATTTGACTTTGGAGCTACTCTCTCTGTAGTTGGAAGCATATGATTTGCTGCCAATGTGTACCAAGATGACATTGTATAATTATTCTATAATAAGTATCTACTGCAGGGTTCACCCCAAAGCAGCTATAAAAACATAAATGTCTTGAAAATGTTGCCCGGTGGCTTTGTTTTGCTATGGGTGGCAGCTTTTAATCAGAGTGCTTTCAAATTTCAGAAAGCATCTGCTTTGATCCACCTGCCAGAGAAGCGTCTGAGGAGAGCATGACACTCCTCTCTACAGATTTATAGTGCCATGTACAGTTTGCTACATTTTTTGTAACAAATGTAAACCACCTTACATGAATTACACAAAGGAGGCTGTTCTCATGTATACTGCATGTACTGTAATACCACTACTAAAGTCTGATGCTTGTGACACACTTTTTACAGGTTGACATATTATTTTATTAGTATTGACATACACTGTCACCGCTCTGCATCAAGGAAATTTCTCCTCTCTCTTCTGACTAAATGCATATTGTAGAATCATACAATACGTCCTCACATGATATTCAATTTGATATTTTATTCTTTTCTCCTTTGCGTAGAGGTCAACATCCCTGAAGCCAAGGACACTTCAACTAGGCAGATGCTTGCTGACTTGGGGCTTGAACCCAGGTCCTCCGGGTGAAGGATGGTCCCAAGGATGAGCCACCCTGCTATGCCTGTATCTGTAAAAATCTTCTCCCAACCTCAGATACTGCACCCAGATGTGGACGTAACCTCAAAAGCTCCTATGTTACCACGTTTTATCTGGCTAGAAAGCAACACGTGGCTAGTTGGGTGTGGAGAGGGATGCATTCTAGACATTGCAGACCACATAACCACTGAATGGAATGTGTGTTTGTCTGGGCATGCTTATTATAGCTGCGAGTGGTACCCAAACAGCCTTACCTAATGGGAGTTGAAAGGTTGAAAGGAAGGGGTGGGTGTGTTCTCACTTACAAACTTAATAAGGTTACTTGCTTTTTTTGCTAAGTCATCACTTACTAGCCATTTCTGAGTGGGAAAAAAGGAGGACACCGGAAGAGGACATTTGGAGAAATATCTATCTATCTATCTATCTGTCTATCTGTCTGTCTGTCTGTCTCTTATCTATCTATCTATCTGTCTGTCTGTCTGTCTGTCTGTCTATCTATCTATCTATCTGGATCTCACATATCATGGTTCTTGATTACCAAATGTACCAGAGGAGCGAACTGGAGGAAGAGTATTCATCCTATTTTCATGTTTCTTGTCAACCCCTTTGTGATGAATGCCTTTTCTCTCAGGAGTGAACAGGAGTGTTATGGTGAGTTAAGTGGAGAGGTCTGTGATAATCTAAACATGCCCCAAGCATCTCAGATTTCATGGGCCAAAATCTCCCCAAGCCCTCCAGCCATCAGCAGTAAAAACTGATAGTGAAGGGGGACTGGCTGACACTAAATGCGGAAGTGTACAAACACAAAGCACAGAGAATGCTCACAGTCAAAAAACTCATATTGCTAAGTCATGTCCTGTTATCATACTTGGAAAGAAGCTGAAGCCAAACAGCCAACATTTACTTGGGAACTACTGACATAGAGACTTCAATTTAAAACTACCAGAGAAAGAAAGAGAAAGACAGAGCGAGAGACAGGGAGAGAGAGAGATGGGGAAAGGTAAGGAAAGAGAAAGATGAAGAGGGACAGGAGAGAGAAAGAGGGCAGAGAGAGGCGAGAGAGAAGAGAGATATATATAGAAAGAGAAAAAGAGAAATTAAGAGAGAAAGACAAGAAAAAAGAAAGGCAAGAGAAGACAAATGACCTGTGCACCGAAGATGCTGATAGCTTATGCTCATGAAGTTTGTTGGACCCACCACAGTTGGGGAGTTGCTGTGTTGATAGGCCATGGATGTTCCTGGTTACTTGTCTTTTGTTGTGGTTTAGCTTAAATCTCTGTGTCATCTTTCATGTACTGCCCAAGAGCTTTTATTTAGAGAATTCAGATTTCAGTTTGACATTTGTACAATAGCAATTGTATACAATAAGGCCATTCTCACAAACGTTCTTGTGCAACTCAACATAAATCTTAAAAGATGACTCGTGTTTGAGAATTAAAGCAGCCATTGTGGAGTACAACAGTAAATCACAAAATCAGCTGAATCACTGCAGGTGTGTGTATTGCAGCAAGATTTTTGCACCCAGGATTGGTGGGGATGTTTTAGCATTCAGGCAGAGGAATTTCGATTCTTTCCACAGTGTTGCTCAGGACTGAGAGTGAGCTTCTCCTGGAGTTGTAAACCATTGCTCACTCTAGTGATTAATCAAATGCCTGTTGTCTAGCAGTTTATTGCAACAGGCATGCCCCCCTCAGATCTCTTCATTAGTCAGTATACTTGTGGGATTTCCAGCCATAAAAGGAGTCACTCTAGTCTGTGGAAGCATTTTTTTCCAACCAACAAAATTCTTCACAAATGCATGTATATTTATTTGGATGCAGCCACGATAACACACTACATACAGCTGCCTGTTGAGCTGTATCTCAGTGTGTGGCTAATTTGAGCTAATTTTCAATACCTGTCCTTGGGACTGATTGGAACACACCCACGGGAACCATTGCTCAAGGGCACTTTGGGAGCACTGAACATTGTTGGTACTGGGGATAGAACCAGCAAACCTTTGAGTTCCAGGTGTCCTCCCAAATCCTCCTGTCAACTTGTCTTAGTTTGCGATGTTCATCTCACATGAATCTATTTGTATATTACGTGATTACTGAATGAGAGGAAAGTATGATGCAAATGACAGAAACCCAGGCTATAGATGAGCCAACCTGGATGACAAAAAAACGGTGTTTCTCAACCAATAAATCAACATTTACATCACTAAATCTGCACAGTGTGGTCTACACAGCTGAGTTACTGGAGGGCTCAATCAACCCATACCTTATCTACCCCCTGCTCCAAATGTAGGGACTAAACAGGAAGAAAGAGAAGGACTATTATTAAGTCTAGCTGACTGGTGATTGAGAGACTCTATGATTTAAAGAGGTAATGTTTAAAGGTAAGGTAATATCTATTTAAGCTTTGTCCCTTAGCCTATTGTTATTGGACCACTGCCTTTTGTAGAGAATTTTGCACTTCTTCTCTTAACCAGGTCACTCTTGATTTATCCTCAGAGTGACTGCCTGGTTAAGCAGAGGTTGAATAAAAAAAGAAAGAAAGAAAGAAAGAAAGAAAGAAAGAAAGAAAGAAAACTTGGGCTACGATGGCAGCCAAAGCTTGGGGCTGGGATCTAAAGGAGTC
>OOFE01002070.1:5347-17377 GCA_900323365.1 Monocentris japonica | reverse complement strand
GAGCGACGGAGGTGCGTCGGCAGAGGGAGACAGCGCCGACTGCCGTCAACACCGGGCCGGGTTTATTGTTTGCAAATAAAACGGCCTGCTGGCCAGTTGACTCTGCCCTCCTGCCTTGTGTCTATCTGTCACAGACCCCGGTAGTAGCGAGCTTGCTACAAGTGTCTTTTTGACAATCAACATTTTCTGCTTGTTCTCAGACTCTAATTGAATCGTTTTCTTCAGCCACAGAATCAAGTAGTAAAATCTCTGCAGTCAGAGGATCTCACAATTAGTACAGTAGGCACAGACGAGTACTACCTGACCCTCCCAAGCAGCAATTCATATTGACTACACTACCCAAGCACTTCATTTTTCATTGCTCTTGAGTTGCTATTGTCTCGTCTCAAGTACTAAATTTTCTTAAAATAGAAATCTATTTTACCCACCGATCGTAATTTCAATACTTTCTTAAAAATGACAGCATACAGGGTTTTTTTTCTTGTTCAGGAAAATATTGTTGCTGCCCTATAACCTCCATGAAATGTCAAGAGACTATGACAAATCAACGGCTACAAAGCCCAAAATGTCCCTCTAGGTTGACTGCTGTGGAAGTGTAAAAAGTAGCTACAGTAGATCGAGACTTTTAGCACTTCAGCACTTTTATCATTCTTTTTATTTATTTTTTATTCAGCATCTAATTTATTCTCATACAGTCTGCATTCTAATAGGATGTTTTTTTTACAAATATATTTTGACACTAGAAAAAGGAAAAACAAGCTCTCACTTTCATTTCAAAGTTTTCCAGGCCCCAAAGAACAGAGCACTATAGTTAAATAATCATCAGAGAGGTTCATATATTGTGGACCTTTGTGGAAAAGCATATACCCTTATGAGGCACTGAAACAAACTCAGGAAATACAGTCAGGTGAGAAAAACTGAACTGTACTGGCTTTTGGTAAACTGAGAATGACAGCCAATCAGACTGATCACACAGTATATGAACTCATTCCTGCAGCAGCTCAGCTAATGGAGCCTCAGCTAATGGAGACTCAGCACACCCATCTATTTTTGTGTCAGGACATTGAGATATTGTGTTAGATATTGTTCCTGCACACAATCCACAATTAGAGCTGTCAGGTTAAAGTGATTGCTTCAGAGAAGGCTGAATTTAGATATTAGATCTCAGGTAGTTTTGTGACCTTGTCAGCCACATGCCTTCCTGGCTGAGAGTGAAATAACAAAGATGGTCCTGACAAACTGTAGCAATGGTTTACAAAGATGTGTGGTTTAATTCAAAGCAACCGAGGGACATCCTCAAGACTTAACTTCCACACTGAGAATATAGTCACAGCATCACATTTTGCTGTGCACTTGGCTGAAGGGTGCGCTGATATAATTGTGTCAAATAGACTACTAACCTGTGGAACAGATACTGCTCACATAAATGAGTATTTCACAGTATTAATATCTGTTGATGAAAACTAAAGAAATGTTTGCAGTTTGTGTCAAGAAATTTTTTTGCACGCCAAATGTTTAAGGTTGTTTTATTCTTGTATTTGAGCCTTGGGGCCTGGAAGAAAGTGATGGAGAGATGGAAAGATTGAGGAAAGAGCCTGAGGATCAATTTATGAGCTTTAATCAAATCTCTATCAAGAATATGTACTTCTATAACTACTTCAAATGGAGATAGATGCCATCCTTTTAAGTCCGATCCCTTAGAGATTTTTGAGAAGCTTAAGAAACTTTGTTCTTAAGAAATTTCATTGGAGTGGATGTATTTGCCTTCCATCAGCAAATTCCTCCACTCCTTACTATAGCTGCACTGGAGTTATAATGCCAGTGGGCGGTCGGCAAACGCCCTACTACAAACAAATTGTCTAATTAGCCTTCACTAATAACACATAACCAAGGGAAAACTTGTGGCACATTGCCAACCAGACGCCATCTGTTATACTGGGCAGCTTAGCCAAACCTCAGGGGAGGGCACAGCCTGCTGGGAAAATAATATGAACTTGATGCTATGCTTTCCACAGGTATTATAAAGCAGTCATGCACAAAGCCCAGAGGAGAGTTGGAGCTAGTTTATGAATGGGAATTTAGACATACGTGACTTTTTTCATTCCTGCCCTTGAAGCCAAATCCTCATTGTAATTTCCTTTTGTTTGCAGGTACATTAAACCAAAAACCTGTGAGAATGGAGCCTAAAAGCAGTAAAAAGTTTCAAATTTTGACCAAAACTGATTTTTTTGTAAACTAATCCCACCCACTGTACTGATGATGATTAACCACGTGCCGGTTCATTTTGACCCGGAACATTTTCGGTGTTCCTGACAGACTAACATAACAGGAGGGTTAACAAAAACCCTGAAAACACCCAACACATTACACGCAGACTTCTGACTGCCTTGTGAAAACTCCTTTCATAGCGGTATAGAGGAATCATTGCCCAACCAGTATACTTTCACACATTACACATGAAAAACACCATTCAAATCTTTAACTTGTGCCCCATCTTGTGATAAAAGAACCCCAAAGCAATTTACTGTTTTGATGGATAGCAGGGGTGAAATCCATCTGAGAGAAGGGTGAGTAAACAACCACCAAGCTGCCTCACTGTCAAGTCACTCAGGTTATGTCCCCATCCTGACTCACCACAAACTATCAGTCATAGTATGAGGTAGGAAAATATCCCAATAGCAAAAAGTAGGATGTGAAGTAGTTGGCTTTCTGTTATGCTATTCAAAATCTAATCAGAAAATGAAATGAAATGTGGAGGGAATAAGCAGTGGACCGCATGGGCAAGGAAGTTAAACATCAAATGAAATGTAACCACAAATAACGTATGCTGGGAAGTGTTTGTTTTTTCTTCCTCCAGTATCACTGTCTGAACAAACCTTGAAGAGGTATAATGACACTACCCAAGTCAGATGACACAGGATGATGTCAAGAGTGTCACCCACCACCAGTGACACAAGAACAAGATAGAGCAGAAAAGAGTACAAAAAATGTGTGGTATTTTAATCCTATCCTTCACGTATTCAGTTTATGACAGCAGTTGCGGCCATAAACAAGAAGCTTCAGTAGTCTTGTAACAATTTAATCCATCATCATCGTTCATGCTTGAAGTAGTCTAGCAACTTGAACCTGACATCTGTCTAGTTCCCTAATGGTTTTCTCACTGGGAAATATTACATTAACTATTTTCAAACTTCACAGGTGTGTTCTTAGAGTCAAGGTAAATTGACATAAATTGTAGCAAAATCAAAACCCCAAACTTGCATTTTTGTGTAATGTTATACTGTCAGAATTCACAATCACCTTAGTTTTGTGCTGAAATATGGAAGTAAATGAGTGCAGTCTCTTATGTGTTATCATACTACTGTAAGAACCCTGACCAGAACAAACAAAACAAACGGGAAGTGACTGTGGTAACGGTTTCTACCATCCTGAACCATTTTTTTCTCTTTTTTTTTATCTATTTAAGATGGCACTGAGCTGTATATCACATTGTTTTGAGAAACAATTCCTTGTGCATTTCAAAGTAGGGTCCAAAACATCATGCTTGGATTGGCAGCAGGGCCCCAGGACCACCAAGTGCCTCGTGTTTGCATGCAGATTTGTAATGTGGAACATACAGTGGAACATGCTTGTCCCGGGGCCACTTAGAGAGACAACCACATTCACCACTCTAAAATGTTTGAATGTTACCTGCGTGCCTCGGTATATTTTATTAGGGTAAAAGCTAGGACGTTTTTAACAGTGCATGCTCTATTCAACTTAGGAGGCTGATCACCAAACAGTAGCTCCATCTGTATGCTGGACTCGGTAGCAGAGGAGACCAACCTCCCCTTTGCGCCCAGAGGTGAGGCTCTCCAGCAGCAGCACCCAAGTACTGTCGGCTCCGGCTGTATGTCCAGCTGGAGCTAGGCACCGGAGCGCAGCGGAGCCTGGTTCACAACCAAAGCGAGGCGCCTGTGCATTGTTTTTGTTTTGTTTTGGATTTTTTTTTTTTACTTCTCTGATCTCTGTGGAGTCATTTGCTCTTCGTAAATAATGAACATTATGGGTCGCGGTCGAAGATTACTCATGTCAAAGGAAAACTGCAGAAAGCTTCGACGCGACTGGGGCAAACTTGAGGACTAGGCTGCATGTGTTTCTCAGCGGAGCAGGTGAATTTTTCATAAAGGCAGAAATACCTTGATCCCCGCAGAACTTTTCAGGAGTGGGATTGCGTCAAATTACAGGTAAAACAACAATCTTTTCTTTTCGTTTCACAGTGATCGACAACCTGTCACATGAAAACATAGTACCTCACCAGGGTGCTGTAATAATGCCATGTAGATTGAGTTAAATAGATTTTAAATTTGTACTGCATTTCTTTATTTCATTTGTATTCTCTATTTCCTATCTAATCTTTACTCTGTTATACACTAGATTAAAATGCAACACCAGATTTTTCACTTTGCCATAGGTAATACTTCTATTGACCAATCTTACTGGACCTGTTGGACAGTATGCACAATGCACAGCACAATGCACGGCAATTGACCAATATTTAAACAACTTAACAGGTGCCACAATAATATTTCATCATAGGCGTGCAGCTACGTCGTACAGTATTGCCCACACTAGCACACACATCACTGTTCACTTTGGTAGCTCCACGCTGATGGGCGTTTGGAGCGTTACAAAGAGGACTTCATGTTTCATTATGGTGGTCTGTTTCCATATACCGTGCAAGACAAACAAAGAATGTTTCCCCCAATATGTTCCCAACCATTACATCATGCGTTATTCTGTATCCATCTAGCTGGCTGAGAAAACACATGCTTAATACACAAGTAGCACAGAAACCCTCATCACTCATATTTGGTAACCTGTTCAACAAAAACAAAGGCTGTTAACTCCAGGCTGTGTTCATCGCATCCTGCCACCATGGAGGAAATGATGCATTGGCATAATAAAACCTCTTATGATATTGCCATCATAGTAGGCTGTCAGGCCATCTCTCCCTTCCCTGTATTGGCAGTGACAAGCACTTCAATTTGACTCTGTCACGGCTCGCTGATTGGCAAAGCAGTGATTACCCTCATTCAATTACTTAGACTGGGATTAATTTACACCCGTGCCCACCCCCTAATAAATAAGGGTTTTGTAACAGTAAAGAAGTCAGAGTAACCTTTCCACTGCTATTTACTTAGCAGATTATGAGGGGCCAGCATTTCCTCGGGGTGACCTTATGACTGTAGGGTGTACAGAGTGATTTCCCTAGGTAGTAGTGGGACCACACCAGATATACAGACAAGGAAGCTCTGGCCGCAGGTAGGACACACCGCTTCAACTGAGATATTGTCAAATCTGGAGGGGATTCTGAGAACCTCTGTAATTACAAACACCATCACTGCAATCTGTTCTCAAGAAATAGGGTCAGTGACAGCCACTCGGTGTAGCAGAGAAATCTCCCACATAACACACACACACCTTAGGAACCACTGGCCACAAGCAGGATTATGAGAGCATTCCCCCGAGAAAAGCTTTTCGTTCAGGCCAATAACACGCGGTCATTACTGGACAGAGATAATTGTATTGTACCCCGTCGATCATGTGCATGGTTTTATGGCAAAAGCACACAAGATGGACTTTCATTACATTCAGATCAATTGAGTCAACACACTAACACCCAAGTCTCTCAGCTGAAAAGAGGAAGGAGGAGAGTCAGTCAGTCAATATAGAAGTAATTCACACTGTGCTATACTGACATTGGTCTTTCATGTGTGCAGGTGGGATGCCATAGTCCTTGCTTTTGAGTACCAGAGACACAGAGAGACTGAGGTATCATGGACTCCTGGATCTTCCCATCATCGCCCCCAAACCTATCAGAGCCCCTCATGTATGACAGCTTCATGCAGGGCAACAAGTCAGACCACCATGGGAACTACACAGACCACAGCTTCAATAGGACCAGTACAGTGGTCATCACCTGCATGTACTTTCTAGTTTGCACTGTAGGGCTCTGTGGGAACGCCCTTGTGATCTATGTCATCCTGCGCTACGCCAAGATGAAAACAGTCACCAACATCTACATCCTCAATCTGGCGGTGGCCGACGTCCTCTTCATGATGGGCCTGCCGTTCATCGCCATCCAGTTGGCGCTGGTCCACTGGCCATTTGGTCCTGTGCTTTGCCGGGTGGTGATGACCGTAGACTCCCTCAACCAGTTCACCTCCATCTTCTGCCTGATGGTCATGAGCATCGACCGCTATCTGGCTGTGGTGCACCCCATCAAGTCCACCAAGTGGCGTAAGCCACGCATGGCCAAGACTATCAACCTGGCAGTGTGGGGGGTGTCACTGATGGTAAACCTGCCCATCGTTATCTACAGTGGCATAATCACAAGGCAAGATGGCTGCTTCTGCACCATTGTGTGGCCTGAGCCTCAAGAGGCCTACTACACAGCCTTCATGTTCTACACCTTCATCCTGGGCTTCTTCCTGCCCCTCATGGTTATCTGCCTTTGCTACCTGCTCATCATTATCAAGGTCAAGTCCTCAGGCATCCGTGTGGGTTCCACTAAGAGGAAGCGCTCAGAAAAGAAGGTGACCCGGATGGTGTCCATCGTGGTGGCAGTGTTTGTCTTCTGCTGGCTGCCTTTCTATGTCTTCAATGTCACTTCGGTGACAGGCACCATCAGCACCACCCCCATCCTGAGGAGCATCTTCGCTTGTGTGGTGGTGCTAGGCTACGCCAACAGCTGCGCCAACCCCATCCTCTATGCCTTCCTGTCAGAGAACTTCAAGAAGAGCTTCCAGAATGTTCTATGTCTGAAGAAGGTGGGTGGGCTGGATGAGATTGAGCGCAGTGATAGCCGGCAGGATAAGTCTCGCATGATGAATGATCCTACAGAGACCCAAAGTACTCTGCTCAATGGGGACCTGCAGACCAGCATCTGAGAGAAAGGTGATGGGACAGACAGAAGAGAGATACATACACACATACACACACACAGCCTTCTCTGAAATTGGAAATGGTCAGCCCTTATCGTATGAAGTCACATCAGAGGGGGCAAAATGCTTATTAAATATCAAACAAGGAGTTGAAAGAGGAACATGTCATTTTATTAAGGAGGACAAAGGCACATTAGAAATTAAACATTGAAAAGGTGTCAAACTGCACCGTTCTTCTATCTGCCTTTCTTTTCATACAGAGACACATTATTGGGTTTGCCTGGCTGCAGATGAATCCATTGTAACATAATCATGAGTTCATACAAATGTGTTTGCTCTGTGCTGTTTTTTTTTTCAATGACAGCTGTACTGATTGTCCTCAGTGTATTGACACTGAGGGAAGTTGGACAGTGAAAGGACACTAACACCCACTGTACATTGTCCTCTGGGGGGGTGTGGATTTTCCCTGGAGACCCAGGACGACAAACACTTCCTTTTACGGCAGAGGTCACGCGCTAAGTTTCCATGGTTCCGCATTAGGTAGAAATAAGAACATTGGGTTGTAAGACTGCTCAGTTTTGAACCACTAAAATTGATATCTATATGAGTGTCAGTCCCATGAATTAATGCAGCGGTCTCATTGCATGTGTGAGCACTGTACAGTTTTATTTGTGATGTAAATGTGAATAACAGTGGCCACCGTCGCTTTGAAGCTTAATATTTAGTCTCATGTCACTTTTTTTCTTGCGACATCACAGATGCATGTATAACTTAATATTACAGGCTTAGTGAATATACCAAGCCAGTCACCAACCAAACTGCTGCTAGAGTGTATAGATATTACTTTTTTCAAATGTTGTGGTTGCTCTACTCAGTTAAGTGGTATTATATACAGTATAAAGTTACTGTGTACCTGCACCTGCTGGTTGATTCTGTTGAGCACTGTTGTATGTCATGGCTGTAATTTTAGCAGTACATTTATTTACCATATTCAAACATCCAACAATGTTGCTTTTATTGTTTGTAACTGTTACAGAAACTGTGACTGCTGTAAATAAAAAATGCTAGGCTGCAAAACTACATAATTCAGTAGCAATGCACATGCTGAGTTGTGGCTCAGCGTCATGTTTTTGTCACCTGAGGACATAAAACTAGCTTACATAATATACTTTACAAATGATGAGGTCATTCCTGTTTCCTATCCAGGTCCCCAGGGCTGCACCGTGTGTCAGAGGTCAAAGGTGACCTGGAGACGTACAGACCACCATGTCCCTGTAATTGAGAGGGCAGATTTCAAGTTTGGTTTCTGCCTGCAGCTCTCTGAGATGTGAATTTGGGAAGGGCTAGAACACTGATACCCATGGGGCTCTGGTGTTCCTTCTAGTAATCGTCACTGGACTGTACATGAGTCCACACTTCATCCTGGCATCCTTTGTGGCTCACTGTCTTATACGGTAGTTTGTTGACAAATCTGTACAAGTTGTTAGACCTTTACCCTAAATATGCAGGTCCGTTCAAATGTATGCCAAAGCCAGTGAAAGAGGTTATGATTAATGTGCTATGAGTCCTGCCAGGGCCATCAGGCCATTTCTGTGTGTGTGTGTGTGTGCGTGCGTGCGCGTGCACACGTGGGTAAGAAAACCCTCAGCCCTCAGACCCTCAGATCTCAGCATCCCAGCTAGCCAGCCACGAGCAAAAATGCAGCCTGCAGTTATGTGCAGTTATGCTAAAAAACATCCAACACAACCACGGAATCTGACGGAGCCACTCTAGGTATGTTACTCTGCATGGATACATATAACTGATTTGTGTGATACTCTTGCATGGAATTGACATTTAGACTACACCAGGAGTGAGCACACATTGTGAGCCTTTAGCCATAACTAATGTAATTCCATATCTCAACTGTATTGCTGAATTTGTTACCTGGACTGTAACATCTTATTACACACCACTGAAAGACATGGCACACCTCCATAGCAACAGTGACCAAGGGACTTGGTCCCTTGGAAACATTCATTAGCACCATCATAATAATTACAGAGAGGCAACCTCTCTCAACATGAATTATGAATGTAGGTATTGCTCAGATCTGAAGCAAAAATAAAACGATATATAAATAGAGATGTATTAAGACCACCATCCAGCAAGCTGTGAACCCAAACAGCTCACTACATTTAGTTGAACTAAAGTGTATATTCTGGTGTTACTGTGTAGTGTGAAGCAAACCTTGCTGTACTGATCATAGTAGCAGATCTTATAGAGAACAAGGCAATGCCATTGTGTACTGTTATTGAATGCAGATTGAACTTGTGTATGTTTACCATGCAGCTATTGTAGAATTGGTACCAATAGTTCTGGATAAGTCCTTGATTGCAAATCTGACTTCTGTAAAAACAGCTGTATACATTGCTGACTTTCTACTTGGTGTTTTATTATATTGCTTATGGGTTTTTTTGTATTGCTAATAAGAGTTTTATTTTAATTGCCCTTTAATTGGCTATGACTGATTGTGTAGTTGCTTTTGTAAATTCCCCCATTATTAATATTTTTGCTGTTTCCTTAGAAATACTTCACTTGTTCATTAAAATGCATTGCATTCCCATGTGTTCTTCCAAGCCCTTTTCTAAATTACACTGACACACTAAGTGTATAGTTGTGTTGAAACTAAATAAAGAATAAGCAACATACAGCCCATAGTCTTAGTGCAGTATCGTAGTGCCCCTCTTTCTACTAAAAGGAAATAAATATCTTTAAATAACAAGCCAATTAACTGATTAAAAAGCTGTTTAATAAGTTATGTTTACATTAAATTGTCATGTTTTAGGAAAATATCAATATAGTTTGTCATATTTGGCATTTCCACTTCACCACTTTTTTTTTTTAAACAGTTACAAATATATAAGGTCAAGCTTGTCGCATGTAATATGGCAGGTAAGATTAGCATGTCTGCTAACTGCTGTGGAAAGAAAGATGGAACATGACAAGACATCCAATACTGTACATTATCCTGAGAATAAAATCAATGTACTTTTTGATCATGAAACAAAATTGTGAAAAAGTCCCCATTTTTTAATGTGATGCTCCTTAATTGGATTTTTTCTATCTTATCCTTTACCATATTGACTTCTGGCTGAAATGCATTTTTATACCTGTGTGCAGGAGAAGTCCTCACTAGATGCTGTAGGTGGTATGCTATTCCTTTTCAGTCCTCATTGTGCTTCCTGGTTTGACCACAAAGTGGTGCCACAATCAAAGACATAACTACAGCTGCTCCATGGCCAAAAATACAACACTGAATTCTAGAGGTCAGCCGATATGAATGCGATTGTGTAGCAGAGCTTAGAAAGAGCTGCTGCAGTCTACCAACCTTGGGAAATAGAGGGTCCTGCTCACTTCATTGTCCTGTTGTTCTGTTGACCTGTTCTACCATAAAACCTTGACACCAATTAAGGGCCTTTCTCCTTCAAGCAGACAGCATGGAGAACACATGGAGTTGGAGGTCAGATACATTATAGCAATTCTGTCACCTATGCTGGCATCACCAGTTAGTGTCATTGGAAGGATGTGAACTAGAGAAAAGACAGCGCAAACACATTCCAGTTTTGTTCTGAGTTTAATCACTGAAACGGACAATGAAGCTCTCCTCTTCCTTTTCGTTTCAGCTGCGTCCCTGAATGTCCTTGGGTGGCCTTATCTGCTCCATGATACATCAAAGCCTTGGTGCGACCAGTCCACAAGTCTGATTTTACTGTTCCAACCCCACCACTTCCCTCTGGCTCAGGGATAAAGAGGTTCTGCAGCAGACCAGAGGATATGCATGTTTGCTTTCAGTTACAGAGCAGCTAAACAACCAGGGGTTGCGGCATTTATGTGGCATTACTTTGTGATAGGTCAGGGCCCCTCATCTTATACATGAGTGAATGGATTTTTTTTTTCAGATTTTTCATTTTTATACATACACAATCAGTGATATTCAAACAAAATAGACCACGACACCCTGGTGTGTATGTGTATTATCTAAAGTCAGACTTGACAGCATACTGATTGAATAGAGCACTGGGTTTACTGCACTGCAGAGGCAAGACACCACGAACCACGCTGGTCTCCACCAGCCACACAGTTACCATGGAGAAGATAAAGCTGATGGATTCAGAGCCCAAACTGTGGCCGCATGGTGCCCGTCTACATGCAATTTGTTTTGCCCTCTTAAATACCTCCATCGATCGCCCTCACATCCCCAAGTACAGCACAAAAATCATGAAGATGGACAAAAAAGATGGGCAGCCGGCCTCGAGGTATTACTGAGGGCAACGTTTCACAAATTGTAAGATTATAGGAGCCCTGCCGCATGCGGTGTTAAGTGGGCTTCATTCTGCACAGAGCATTCAAGGTGTTCACTGAGGAAGGACCACAGCATTCTCAAAAATACAGGACCTTATCTGAAGGTAATGTATTCAGTGTTTTCTTCAGAATGCCCTAAGAAACCCATAGCTCACATTCAACATACAATTTATCAACAGCTAAAGTGAGCCAATTTAATCACCACCATCATTATACCAACAATTCCACATGAATGCAAGAATAATATGCCCAAAAACATTTTTCAGTACCAGGACAGCAAGGGACATGACTGTACTGCAACACAAAAACAAAACAAAATGAAAACATGGACACTGAAAGGAACAGTAAACAAAACCCAAAATTCAATGAGTTGCTAAAAAAATAGATATTTCTTGCCCTCAACCAGACTTAAAAATGAAACAATCAACAACAAAAAAAAAAAAATAATGGAACATGGGCACACTCAGATCCGAGTCTGTTTAGTTTCCATGGCAGCGCTTCCCCAGCAACTGGCATAGGTAGCGTCTCTAAGCTCTCCCATGTTTTCTTTTCTCTTAAAAAATAGATGCATACTAGATTCATACAGTATTTTATAACTAAATTCACAAATGATAAGAATCATAACCATACCTTTAAAAAATGTTCTTGCAAAGTTTATAATACCATGATTTTGTTTAGTTTACTTTTTTTGCATTCAGTTCCATATGCATATGACAACAAACAGTTCATCTTCCATCATGACTAAGTTAAATGCTTGGTC